>JAOUWY010000015.1:10658105-10692245 GCA_025728095.1 Prietella phreatophila | reverse complement strand
TATATGATTGTGTGTGTATGTGTGAGTGTGTATTTATGCAAACATATATGAGTATACACAAAGTTTCATTTGCAGAATATATTAATAGTTTATTGGTGAAATATGAATGGCCAAGTAATGACATCATTCTATTGGCATCATAGTTTCTCTAAAGCTCCACAAGGCATTGATAATTTTAATGATGATTTAATACTATGATTATTTAAATGATGATTTCACCACAAGATATGATGAACTGAAAAAAAATGCAAAAGACCGGAGAGATGTGCTGACACTCACAGTTGGAGTGGCTAGACATATTTTAAAGTTGGTAGCTACCACCCTGTGTCACCCATGTGGCCACACTGCTACTCTCCTTTCCACAGCGTCCATGAAAAATATATATTTTTTGGTGCCCGATACTTGGCTTGATCCCTTCTGTCTTTTTTAACAATCTCTTTCAGAACCTTGGACAGCAGAGATCTCTGTATGTGTACACCTTCTTTTTTTTTTTTTAAACACTTTAAACACTCAGGATCCATCATAGTGCCCAGACTAATATTCCTCACTTTCAGAACTACGGAATATCAGATTCACTCTAATTAATAAATAATCTATAGTAGATACTGAATAATATGCTTTAGAATTAATAGCATAAGACTTTAAGGTAAGGGGTTTAAGCTTGGGCTTTTGCTTAGACATAAAAATAGTCCATAAATATGTATAAGGGGTAGGATGTTCCAAATAAGCCCTTTTTGCAAAACACACCTGGTTCTTGTTTTGTACCCAGTCTACTCCATTCAGACGAGAAGGGCTTCTTACTCTGTAGTGATGACACCGGTGGGGGTGGAGGGAGGTGAAGAAAGCTGTGAGCCAATGATTCAGAGAGAGAAAGAGAGATAGAGAGAGAGAGAGAGAGAGAGAGAGAGAGAGAGAGAGAGAGAGAGAGAGAGAGAGAGAGGAGGGGAAAACCTGCTCTGCTGGAAAGATGATGTCAGTCTCTGCAGCTGAGCCTCGATATCTGGCTCGCTCAGATGAGGACCCACCAACTCATCCCCTTGTCTAAATGAAAAGAGTGTAGAGAGAGAGAGAGTGAAAGAGAGTTTGCATGCTTGTGTGAGTGTGAAAGAAAGAGCAAGGAGGAAGGTGAAAAGGAGGGATGTGTGGAGCAAGAAAAATGCAAACAGAGGAACAGGAATGACACAGGTGGAGTGTACTTGCACAGGTGAGTGCTCTATGGTCATCTAAAGGAATCATTTCAGTGTTAAACTGTATGAAAAAGAGAAATTGTGTGGTGTTATATAGAATTAGTGATACGTTTATCTTTACAGGATCAGGACTGACTAGATTGATCGATGTGCTTATCTGTCATCACTGTCTGTCACAGGTAATATTGATTGATGAACCGACTAATCTTCTAACTGTCTGCAATGTACTTGGAATGAATTGAATGATAATAAGCCTAAATCAATCTTTCTAAATCCTATAGCACATTCCACTGACAAAAAATGTAGGGAAAACTGTTGAATATCTCAAGGCCTTGATAGAGCTTTCACTGCATTAGGGGGGATTCTGCAGTCCTTTGGCTTCTACACTCTATTAAAGCATTAGGGCATCTATTAGAGCATTGCCTTCAAATAATCCTGGTCTTTTTTTTCCCTCTAAACTTAAGCAGAGCAAGACCAAAAATTTTATTCAAAAGGCAACCAAAAACCTTATTCAGAATACTAAAAAGCATAGTTGAAAGTCCCTATACTGAGAACCTAAAGTAGACAATCAGAAAAAAAATGTTGAATTTATAATATATATTAAGAGTCTAATTTAAAGGCAATTTTTGCTAACTCAGTCTAAATCCTCAAAAAAGAAGAATCCCTCCAAATGTCAGGTGTGAAAAGTCCTAGTGAATCTACACGGCATTGTGCACACTATATTTTTTGTATCAGCTGTTTCTGAAAGTACTTTCTCTTGCCAGAGAAACTACGTTTCCTCTTCACTATACTGTCAAAATGTTTGCTCGTATTTTCTGTTAACATTGCATATCCATGCATTAATGGCTGTTAAATTATTCAGTGCTGTCAATCTGTAACTGATGTAATAACTTGTCAGTCACCACTGAGATGTCTACACTGAATCAGATCACTGTCACTGACAAAGCAGGGGTTTACTCATCAAATATGTCATGAGGATGTCATTGCCATAGGCCATGTCATTTCCTTCCACACACACACACACACACACACACACACACACACACACACACACACACACACACACACACACACACACACACAGTGGATGCAAGGCACACTGCTGCTATTCACGTTAGGAGGAAAGGCCTTCAGGGCATGACAGTTAGGAGGAAGATACATTGCGCAAAAGCCCTAATAGTCTCAATCTATAAAAAATGAACACATTATATATTGCCTGAAGACTACCGCTACAGTACTATAAATCTCCAAACACTATTGTTGAAAACAGCTTTTTTTTGTATTACAAATGTAATAGTGGCTTTCAGGTGGTGCCTTCATTAATCTTTATTTGAAATTATTGGTCGAAAGAAGACCCCATGCCATGAAGATTTATGAGAGCAGTAACTCCTAAACTAGTCTCCCTTTGACATAAGCTCTGGCCAGTTCATTAACGACACTATCGATTATGCCTGGCTCGCTATATATAAGCTGCAAGGCAACACAGTTCCTTCTGGGCTGTGAAAACAATTTAAGCAATAGCGTAGATCTAAATCTAGACACGTTAGATGATGGTTTTGGGGGCAGCACCTCATTATGGGGATGGTGCTCAGCAGCTTGCTTTCAATCAGCAGACCCTCAGAGGCCACGCAGCCAATTGCTTTGTTTATATTTTCTCTCCGAAGCACCCTCAATCATTTGTTTTCTGTCTTTTTTTCTTACCTGGAAAATTAAAGGGAGAAACTTAAAGATGTGGTATTCTGGCAGTTTCTGCTTGTCTGACACTAATGAATAAGATAAATAGGCATTTCCTCATTTTCTTTCTCAAGGGTTACTTGTGTGGTGTCTGTACACATCTGAACAGGGAAGAAGTACAGTATAACAGTAAAAAAAAAAACCACAAAAAAAAACATTAGTTAAGTACAGATAATCTAAAACCCTGTGATTTATTCCTGCCTTTGAACCTTTAAAGTAAATCCTAGTAGGGATTGCTTTGAATACACAGTTTCAGCTAAAAGATCACAGGCAATGTCTTTTGTGTACTTGTTACACCACATAGCCTTACTGCCTTTTTAAAGGCTTTCTTTACTTCTCACCATGCTGACAGGCAAGAAAAACTCTCCTAGGAAGCAAAAAAGATCAGATCCTTTTCACAATACAAGATGAATATTTTATTAGAGATTCACATTTTTAAAAAACGATGGAATGGAAATAAAAGCAGCTTGTAAACATCTCACTGCAACTGGTGGGGATAAATGCATAAATACATTTTCTGAAGTACTTGTGGTGTAGCTTTGATACAGACAAACCCATTCTGATTTATACAATGCCGTCTTCCTACTTATTCATTAGCACCTTTCATGTGGCATGCTATCCATTTTTCAGATTTGGGACCTCATTCCGTCACCTCATCTGTAGCTACTGCACCTGTGGATATATGAGATGGAGGCTTGATCTCCCTTTCCCAATGAATCCTAAACAGGTGGCATGATAATTTCCCCCCTGCCAAATAGAGAAGCTTATTATCCCCAGCCATGTTGTGATAGAGGGAGCTGACAGCTCTTGCTGAACCAAACAGGACCACATCCATCACTTTCCCCTGTTCCCCAGCGCTGTTTTGTCTCTTTTATAATTTCTCTCCCATTGTGGCTGAGTAATGGAATGCTGTTTTATTCCATCAACACAAAGCTAAGTGTAACATTGGGTAGTGATGGAGTGATGGGAGCGATGGTAGAATCAAGGTGTTATGGCGTGTGGGGGGTTGGGGTGAAGAGAAAGGCAGTGGACCCTGCTCACATGCCATTACTGCTGACCAGCCATCCCTTTCTATCGGCTCACACCCTTTCTATCTGCAGCCCTCCTTAAGTGGCAGTGTGGCATCCAAACAGCTGGGAAAACCAATGCTATTTCAGGGCCAGCCACACAGATAATGTCTTTACACCTCAAAGAGCAAAGCTGTCTCGCTTTCCTGGAGATTTCCTGCACAGATTAAATAATCACTTTAGGACTGTCAAGGAGCTGTGTAATTATTGCTACTGGTACCGTTCAATACATGAGGTACTATTGGATTTGTTTTTGTTGCTCTTTTTCCTTGATTGATTAGTAGTCATTAACGCTAAGTTAAAACTATTGTCTGACAATTTGTACTGCATTCCTGTAATAAACTCAGAAATTCATCCATTTTTAAATAGTAAATCCTTTAAATAATTGCAAGTCATTATTTGGAGTTTAAACAAAAGGATTATGACTATGGAGAATTCAGCACTAATCCATATAAAAAATGTCAGCGATACAGTATTTGGCCTTCATATATGATCATGGCTTGACATTATTTTACATATATCACAATCATTTTCTCTTTAAATTAGCATCAGTGTCATATCATGACATATTTGATTTGAACCCCAATCACCAGCTATTCCTGGCATAAAGAGAACCACTGCTTATTATTCCTATGAAATCAATTTTCACCAGCTGATGTTTCACATTTGACTATAACAATGTCTCTCTGTGCCCCCGTCCTTTTGTCCAGGTAGAACAAGCTATTTGGCAAGCCAGGGAACTCTGGTGTGTCCCTGTTTAAGCTGATGTGTCTTATGGCTTTTTATTCCTATGTGATAGTGAATGTGACTCATATAGGGATACAAGCCACTAAACACAGAGTGAACTATCAACTGAAAATAACAGCCCAGTTCAGCATGTAGTCATGGGTGATCTACTGTTCTAGTCAATTATTTGTCAAGATTCATCACTAAGATTCATTTACTTATGTATTCCTACACTTTTTGTAATTCAAATTATTTCTCTTTTGGGAAAATATTATGTCATTTTTTTACTAGATCGTTGCTGTTGTCGAGTAAAACAAGTAATGGAGTAATATCGAAATAGATGAATGAATATATAATTTAAAAATCTGACTTGTGATAGAACAACAGATTTGACATATATTTACCCACACTTAGTTAATAAACACCTTTTCTTAATAATTTAAAGTAGCACCATTAAATAAACACATGCTCTTAGGTGCCTAAAATAACTTTATTTTTTTTTATTCAGTAATAAAACCAAAAACCTTGTCTACCTTAATGCTGTAGAAATGCCTCCATCAAGAAGATGCCACGTCCTCACGTAATGACAGACCAAGGTTATGAGATGTGATTTATCAATGTAAAACTCTGAATCTATACAAGTTAAAACTGCATGTATATTCTATATATCTATAGCTTCTCTAAAAAAAATATAATAATAATAAGTGTAACCATTTTGCATTTTATATTCTCAATAAAGGCAATCAAGAGATCCAGAGTAAATTCACACAATTGGATTTGTGCATGTGTGGAGGGGATTTCATGGTCGATTGCTAATATAGCTCACCATAATTAACACTAATGAGCAATTATTCAAATAGTTTTCAATGTGTCATAACAACTCTGTGCACAGCTCCATCTACTAGTAAAGACAAAGAAACAAAGGAAGACTGCAGATTTTTAATAACCACCTTTATATGAGGCATTTTGTGAACCACTTATAAGCCTGTGCTAGGCTTAGCAATTCCCTTTTCTCATTCTCTTCATCTGTTGCACATTATTAAAATAGAACTTTGACATTATGCATTGCACCAGAAATAATCTACCTACAATATAATACAATATAAGATACATATAAACATGATAAAGCACCTTTTGTGTTCTAGTAAATAATAGTAATAATAATAAAACATTTGGATGACATCTAGCTAACTGATTGTGGATTTGGTATGTAACATCAGTGCATGAGAGGAATTCCTAATAAGGGGTTCATGCGCAAGAGTTTTCCTTGTTAGCACCTGAGTTCATCAAATCAAACAGAAATTATATTGAATTTAGTCATGGAAAAAGCCTTTCCTAATGCCCTCTTTTGAGGAAACCAAATTAAAACCTTTAAATCTCAACCCTTTTTTGCACAGTTTTTTTTGTCATTCCCCCTAGAAACTATGTAGTACCAGCAAGAATGATTTGATGAATATATTCGCTACATGTTCCCTTCAGTTAGAGGACATTTGTGTTCACATTACAATAAAAATCAACATAATATAGCACCAATTATGTTTATACAAAAGCTAATACATTGAATGTCATTGCAATACAGTAAGGTAAAAGAGTATGAAAGCGTAATTCTATGAAATGTACAAAATAGGCACATTGATGTATTTCAGAAATGGAATATCATTTGGTACTGTTGCACAAAAGAAAAATCAAATAAAACCCATCTACAACACGTGGTGAATGTGTCATGCATAATTTGAAAAAAAAATTCTCAGTTAACTTTCAAGTACTGTTTTTTTTTTCAATTGTTTTCTTTTTCATGTAATACAGACTCTGTAATTTAATGTTCAACTTCAAGGTAGAGAAAATAAAGTTATTTGTAAAGGATGGCTGGCAAACCAGCTAGTTCATTTCATATTTATATAAACTTTATCACATGTCCTCACCATAACATGAAAACATTTACAAGAAGACACAAGGTAATAAAGTGACTAATTTAAAAAAAAAACAAAAAAAAAAAAACATTTCTCAGAGGAGGGGCATACAATCTCATTCTCATTTACAAAATTGTCTTGATCAACTAGTGGATAATGTAGTTCCCTCCTCCTTAGTAGCATCTAATTCTCAGTTAATGGATTCAGAAGTGTCCTTCCTTAATGGAATCTTAAAACCAGTGAGTCTTTGGCCAAATAGCTTGCTAAGGAGGCTGTTATGTGACTCTGCAGTATGATAAGATTGTGTCTCCAAAGACTTCACCCCAAGCTTGGGACGGGATTTGTTAAATGAATTGTTCAGAGAGGTTACTGACACCTTGGAGGTGGCAGAATGAATGGCTCTACCGGGCACACTTTTTTTCGCTCTGCAATCCCAATTCAAATGATGGACCAACTCTCCTTTCTTGGGTGAAAAACTGTCAGAACCTCTCTTTGGTTGTAGGTCCAGAGTTCCTAATTTGTGTTTTGAGACAATTTTGTTACTAGTCATTTCATCCTTTACTGATGTGAGCACAGGATAGTCAACAGAGATGTCGCCTTTCCGTTGACCAGCCAGTCTCTCACATTTGTTGGACCGGAATTTCTTTTTGACTTTTGGGTCAATTCCAAGATTCTCACGTGTAACAGGTGATGCTGTCCTTGGCGAACTTGGCATCATCTTGAAATCTTTCCTTTTTTTAAGTTTCACACAGTCTATGTCTATAGCTGTAATGGAGCTGAGAGAAATCTTGGAATGATTTACACCTGCAGCGTCTGTGACTCCAATGCTTCCGGACTTTGTGCTATTCTCAAGGCATAGTTTAATATTTTCCTCTGACTTAACAGATGTTCTTTCTTTAACCAGGACACATAATGGCTGGTCAATACTGTTTATGACTTGCTCATTTTCATTCCTCCTAGACGCACATTCATTTATCTGGTCCTGCCTCAGTTGATTTATCTCATTGGATAATGATGGCAGTCTGAGAACATTAGGACTGTAGTCCTCCATAGGCAAAAGGTCTTCTGTTTGATGGCTTTTCATGCCTTTACTAGTTTGATTAGGAAACTGCAAAGTGCACAGATCTGAATCTGTCTCCTTCTCATCTGCATTTACCAAATCACATTCTTTCATCTTGTTATCGGAGACACTGCTCTCATTTGGAATTGGCATTGTTGTGTGAATGGCTCCACAGTCATCCTCAACTTTAACGTCACAGATCTCAGTCAGGGAACAGTTGTAATCTGTACCACCCTCTTTGGTATCTGTGTCTGGAATGTCATGTGCATGCAAGTCTTCATAATCTTCTTCCTTGGTCATTGTTTTTGTGTTAAGGGTGTTTTCAGCAGAAGTAATTTGGGGCTGATGCTGCCCGAGTTCTTCCTGAGCCCCAGAAAGGTCTTCTGCCACGTCCTCAATTTTTACACTTGTATTATTTGTGTCAGTAGGTTGTTTGTCTTCATCAGTGCTATTGCATGTAGAGTTGTCCATGACTAGTTTCAGACCCTGTATGTCTGTATTCTGCTGTAAATGTACAGATGCAATGCTGGCAATGTTCAAGTTGTTTTCTTGGGAATTCTCAGGCAGTACCTTCCTCTTCTTATTCGGTGGCATATCAAAGTCATCCTCTTTGGAATTGCAGGGTCTCACCACTCCCCTAAACTTAAATATCTTGCTACCACCTGCCAGGTGTTTCTCCATATGACGATCAAACTGTTCTTTCTTAGAGAAAGTGTAGTTGCAGGTACTGCAGATGAAAGACTTCTTAATTACATGCATAACATCAGCACAGAGCTCACATGTGTACAGGGTAGTGTGCTTTGAATCAGGTTCATCTACCTCCTCATGTTCACTTTTTAGGTGATCTTTAAGATCCTTTGCTTGCTGATATGAGACTGGACATTTGTGACACATGAAAATCTTTTGCAAATTGTGTACCACCAAATGTCGTTGAAGCTTAAATGGTTTTGGAAACTGCTTGCCACAGTGGTGACAGTCCCGTGAAGGATCTTTGCAGTTGGGATGCATTTCAACATTTTTTGGAGTAGTGTCTGCTTTGGGTAGAACTTCAAGGGGTGTGAATATACTATGTTTGCTTCCTCCCCCAGCAGTTACTACTTTGCTCTTTATAGTTTCAGACTCACCCATGTATGAGGATTTTTGCTCTACTCCAGAAACATCCGTAGAGGCTTTCCTGTCCTCTTTAGATGATTTTGAATTCTCCCCTTTGACAGACTTTTTCGATTGATGTTGCATGATCGAAGAGATGAAGTTCTTCACAGCATTCTCCTGCATAAAGCAGCCTGGCATGTCCAGCATGGAACTTTGAGACTGACCCTTTCGAGCAAACTGCGTGGCATGCTCCCGCAGGTGTTCATTGTACATCCACACATCTGATATTTCCTTCAAGCACATGCCACAAGTCCAGACACCTGCTTTATTCTTGACATGCTTCTCCTTCAGATGGTCTCGAAGTTGCTCACGGGAGCTAAATTTGCGCTGGACACACATATAACAAGTTGGAGGAGGTGAAGGATTGTGAGAAAGTTTGTGGAAGTCCAGCTCCCCTAATGTGAGGAACCATGTGAAACACACTTTGCATTTGTACTGCTTGTCCTTGGGCTTCAGTCCAGTCTCAATTCGTTTCCTATTCTTGCGTTCTGTGGGTTTCTTCGGGGATTTCTTGGGCACTATGGCCTCAACCACAGACAAATCTCTTTCAGACTCAAAGAGTGGCATTTCAGGGAGCTGAAATGTAGTGTTGAAGTTCTGAATGTCAATGCTTGGGTAGCGAGGGACATCATCTTGAACACAGACCAGCTGCAGAGGGCAAGGCTCATTAGATTTACAGTTTTCCTTGGCATGTGACCCTGTGTCTGTATTTTTGTCTTCAGATCCATTTAAGTTCACTGTAGGTTTTAGAACGGCATCTTCTGTATTGCATAGAAAGTCACCAATTCTAGCCTCTTGAGTGTCTTCATGCCCAAACTGATGATCTATTATTACCTCTTGTGGAAAACGTTTCTGAGGAGAACTTTTGAGCGTGCTCTTATGACACATCTCAAGCATTTTAGCATCATCAAGTGATATAGTTTCATATTGACAATGGTCATCCAGACTGCTAGCATATATATTCTCTGACTTTTTCTTATACTTCTCATTGTTATCAGAAAATGTGTTTGAGCCAGTATAGTCAGAAACTAAGCTTGACATTTGTTTCTGCTTTTTATTACTTTTACCATAAACACGTGCACACTTTTTCCTTTTCATTTCATCATTCCTTGGGAATAATTGGGAGAATGTGTTTTCATCATCAAAGAGATCTTTGAGGTCAGTGCCCAGTCCACTAGGGCTTATTGGTGGGTCTTTATAACCCTCACTGTGGGAACCATTTTCATCTGTGGGAAAACTGGTCATCTCACTTTTGATCGCAACTGAAGGATCCTCACATATATCACAGATTTCTTTAATGCCAATATATTCCCCAGAACTGGTGTCATTTGCCTGCCTATTATTTTCTAAAGTATTTAGGCTTGCACAACTCCCTGACTTTGTTGTTGTGTTGTCTTCTTCAGCTCCATGGTGGTACATTTCAGGGCACTTGGGCAACGTTGTTATCTCTTGCTCATCAACATAAGCACTTTCTATGCCCTGAATGTCTTCTGTGACTTTCACCTCTTGATAATTAGGACTGTTAACAGGGCTCAGTTTTGCACTTGACTTGGGACATTCTTCTTGTGCCATTGTAGGAAAATCTGGGGAAATGGCCTGTAGAATGTCTGTTTTAAGTATACTGAGCAATTCGTCTGGGAAAGGGTCCTTCTTTACGAGTTTGTGAATTAGCCCTTCATTGATAACATCCATGCTCTTACTTCTTTTAACTTTGATATTTTTCTTTGCTTTCTCAATTATTGAAGGCATGTCCTCCTTGTCATTACTCAATGTACTTTTTGAAACAATTGATTCTTTTGCCTTGGCTTCAAATACTGAATTCAGAGCTGCAAGATCACAATGTGTTACAGGTGTGCTATCATTGCTGGGATTCAGCAAAACCACTGGATCAAGGATCCTCATGTTATCTTTCACCTCCTTATCTACTGGGTGTATCACAAAGCCTTGGATGTTCAAAGTTGGCTTTTGTGCTGTTATTCCTTCAGTTTTAACTGTGTGCTTCATGGCTTTGTGCCGCTTAAGTCCAGGAAGAGTACGGAAGTACATCAAGCATATTTCACACTGAAATTTCCCTTGAAGTGCATTCTGTGTACCTCCTTTTTTTGGTAAGGATTTTACTTCTGACTGCTTTGTGCACTGTCCCATTACTGAATTTGGCAAACTTGTGACACTTATGGATCCTGTTGGTAACTGCTCTTTAGGATTTGATGTTTCTTGAACAGTGCATATAGTAGGGTTCTGAGGCAATGCATCAAGCTTGAAAGTAGTTATCTGACTCTCCACATTCTCAGCATCTGTTTTCCTCAGGAGATTCATGTTTAAGTCCATGTAATCAATAGAATCAAGAGGAACATGACAAGTGCTCATATTATCTTGGTGAAGTTTTGAGAGTTGTTCCGTATCATCTGAAGCTCTATGTTCCACATGGTGATTATTGGCGGGTGAAATGCAGCAGTACTTAACATCATTTTGGTTGGTGGTGTCATGAAAATGCGGTATGTCCAGTTTGACCAAGTGATCAAAGGTAGTTAATTCAAGTTCATTTTGAACATGTATTGGACTGAGCCGACAATTTGATGATAGCTGTGTATTGAGAGTCAGTGCACAAGCATTGAGGCTGTCTTTTGGGCTTGACTTAATGTTGGACTGAACATCAATATTTTTATTTAAGGTTTCAGAACTTAGGCTGCAGCTACTGAAATGTGTTTCACTGTAATTCATTGGGCTTTGTTTAAATTCATACAATGCGTCTTTGTTTTGGGTAACATCCAATATTTCTGATTTCTCATTTGCTTTATAAAAAGTTTGTTTGGAGATGCTGTCCACAGCTAACTTTGTTCTGAGACTAGATATTTTGCTTTCTGCTGGTTCTGCAAAGTTCAGATTGGAAGCAAAAGAATTACTTATCTCAGTAGCTGTGTTTGATGACTTACAAGTATGTAATGACCTTGCAATATCCACATCTGCTGAACTCTTAAATGTTAGTGTCTCTTCAATCAAAGCAGGGCTAATTATGTTTATGTTGGTCCAACAACTTGATAATAGACTCTTCTCTTCTCGCAAGGGGGAACTCTTTGCAGGAACATATGGAGAAACCAGTGGTGGTAGACTAATTGGTGGTGCAGATTCTAGTTTTGGATCCTCATTCACATTGATTTGTACATTCCCTCCACATAAATTGTGTACATCAGAAAATGTCATTCTCAATGTGGCCTCACAGCTCTGGTCCATTTTGTCCATTTGTGATAGCTCATGAGTGCTCACTGTGTCTGTATCATTTCTCAGAATTTCATGTGACTGGCCATCTTCACTATGAGGAAACTTAAAGCTCTCAAGGACTTGACCATTATCTGGCATGACATTATTTCTTGTGCTCTCCACTGTGTCAGTGTCAGTCTCATCAACTTGTTTGCTCTGATTTACTGATGCAGACTTAAGCATGTCTTTGTAATCTTTGGTAGGATTTGTTTTTATGAACATCTCTTCTGCTTGGCTGGTTTCCTGTTTGAGGGCCTTTGTGCTTTCATCTTTTAGCACATCTGGTAATGATGATGAGGCATCTGGATTGTTGGGAGGGCCCTGTGAATTAAAATTTTCCACAACTTCTGGTTCAGGACTAACTTTCCCTGCCTCTAATGGAGGTTCACAAGTTTTATGATCAAATATTATAGATGGTAACTTTGATTCTTCTGAGTCATTGATTGAAACACAAGTGCTTACAGGTTGTAGATCAATTACCTGTGTGTCTCTGACATGCAGACTGACATCATTACTCTCAGCATCACTGGAGTTTTCCATTTTGCTAGCTAAATTTGACTCACAAATGTCACCTGTTATAAGCTTGTGTGGCTGCTTCAATAATGTTTTATTCAAATCTGATGAGCACTCAGTAAGTTCTGCCACAGGGTATCTAGAGTCCACTCTTTGAGACTCATTTGTGAACCCAGTCTTTTCTGTCTTTTCATCGGCTTCGTTGTCCTGTTCTTCGCTGCACTCTTTTTGCTGAACAGATGATTGAGTTGATTCCAGCCCCGATGACAAGGAATCTGAGATCACTTCTAGGCTTTTCATGAGGTTTTCTGTGTATATTTCCTGTTCAATCATCTCTTCTGATTTATTTGTAGCTGTGCCCATAGTATCACTGCTCCCAGGTTTCTCCTCATTGTTTAGTTCTGATGGTTTCTCTGTGGATAGAATATTTAGTTCTGCACCACCCTTTACATTTAAGGTTTCTGGGCCTAAATGAATTGGGGTGTCTGTCACAGTGGTGTGTGTTGGGGTGTGAAGGCACTGCTGTCCACCAATTAACCCAAACTGAACTGGACTGGACCATGACAGCTCAGGTTCAGAGAAAAGTTCTGAGTGGGAGTCTGTTGGTGCAGCAAGTCCTAAGCTGTCTGATGGGCAAACCACCTCCATGCCATTCTGATCACTCTCACTTTCATGATCATCCAGTCTTAATGGTGAAAATTTACTCATAGTCAAGTGTTTTGGTGGCTCATTGTCAAGTGGAGAAGGACTACTTAGCTTAGCTGACTGGAGCTGGCTCTCAAGTTCTGTTACAATTCTCTTTATCTCAAGCTCATCATCAGAGACACAACCATTGAGATTTGGATGGTAGTCCATTATTTTCTCTGTCAATGTGAATGGGACTGGGTTAAAACAGGTCTTTTTATCATTTGCTATGTCTGAATCTTCTTTGTACTGTGCAATCTCATCTGGAAGTTCTGGAGTCACATCAACCATCATGCTCCAATCTCTCTGCTCTAATAATGGTGAGAAGGATGATTCAAACAGCTCTTTCTTGTCATCTGCAGTCTCTATTGGACTGAAGCTCTCTTTGGTTAGTTGAATATCTGGGTACAGGTTATTGTCAAATCCACCAACTGTAAGGTCACCAAACATTGATGTTGTATCAAATGAAAGGGGTGATTTCATAAGACTTTGTTCATGTTCTAATGTATAAGGCATAAGACAGGTTCTGTCTTTCTGTGGGAGTGCATCATTAAGTTTAGCAGAAGTTAAACACACGTCATCCATGAGTGAACTGCAAAGTGATGGCGGCTCAGAGAATAAATCACTCGGATCAGTCTTTGTTTCTTTGATTGCAGAAATATCATTACCAAAGTTCTCAAAGGAAGCTGGTGAGGTTTCTGAATCTTGGTGTGACTCTTTCTTCTTGTGTAATGTTTTTCCCTTTGATGAAGCATGATTTCTTTTGATTTCTGCATCATTTTTGGTTTTGACTGAATTCATTGTTATGCCAGTCCTTCTGAGATGCATGCTAGCTTGTTTGTAATCTTTGTAGTCTTTGCCGAGTGGTGTGACCTCCTCTGTGTTTGCAGCAATTCCCATGTCAGAGCCATAGTGGTCCATTTTTTCCTCTACATCCAATCTGGTGCTTTTGAATCTTGCAAGGCTGACAGTATTTTTAGTCAAGGTATGCTCTGCTGCAGTCTCTTCTGTTGTACTGATGACATTTGAACACTTTGACGTAGTATACCTGTCTTTGAGTTCAGAGAGTAGAATCTTGTCAGTGCTATAATGTTTTGTGTTTTTGGTGAAGGTCAAAGCTAATGATGTGCTTGACTCTTTTAGTATTCTTTGTGGAGATCTGTCCTGATCAAAGGAATCCTGGTCTTTTTTCCTTATCTCCACTCTTTTTTCACAGTCTGAATCTGTGCGATCAATGCTTTTAGGACTACTGATGCTCTCACTGGAGACACTCACAGATGTGCTGAGTTCACTGCTGGTTGAAGATCTGCTGCTTCGCCTTCGCACCCGCTGATGGCCAGAGATTTCTTTTATTGAGGGTGAAGAGACAGTTTGAGCTTTTTTCAATTCAAAGCTCTCTATCTTGTCTTGCTTCCATGGACTTTCCCTGTTCTTATCTGCTCTTATTCTTCCTTTACATTCTTTTGTATATGTGTACTTGCAACGGATGCTCTGACTAAGGCGACCCTGGCTGGCTATCTTCACAGGCTCACAGTCCTCATCTGAATCAGAGATGTAATCATACTCCCTGAATGTAGGATTCTGTACTGTGGGTGTCACCCTCTCCATCACAAGTGAGAACTGCATGTTTTTAGTGCCTTTCACATGGAGCTTATGAAGCTTATTTTTCTGTTGAACTATTTTGTGAATGAGCTCCTTACTCCAACTCCCTCCACTAATCCTTTTTCTTTTCCTCTCCTTCACTATTGGCCTCTGAGGTGTGGGACTCCTAGTCACAGATGGGGATTGAGGAGTAGGTGTTTTAACTGAAGGGGTGCTGCTTTGTAAAGTTTTGAGTCCACCTCTTTCTGAAAACTTTCTGGACAAGAGAAACCTTGGATCAAGCTCACTTTCATCTGTCTTATCTGCTGTCTTATCTGATTTTTGTGTCTCTTTAACCCACTCTGTACATGTGTTAGATTCCTCCAAAGTGGATTCCCTCTTCATAAGAGAGGTCTCCTCTCTGGCACCTTCTTTATGTGACTCTGAATCATGGTTATTTTCTTTGTATCTGACATCAACGTGTTTGCTCTCAGCAGACAGGCAGTCAAAGTCTGCATCAAATGTATACTTTTGTTGTGTTAATGATTTTTCACTGGATGTGAATTCATGCTTACTTCGGCTCTCAAACATTACAGAGTCTTTGGTTTTTAGAGTCTGTCTACTAGATGAGCATTTTGTAGTGGTGATCTCATCATCTGCAAATGCATCGATAAAGCTACTATCGATTTCCGCATTGTCTGACTGATAACCAAGCCCATTCAGTGCCTCAGTGATGAGACTATCTAACTTTGCATCTTCCATCTCTAAGTCAGGCAGTGGTGCAGGTGGCAGCATGAGTTTCATAGGATCATCTTTTGCATCAACTTTGGCTTCACTGTCAGGCATGATCTCCCCATTCTTGTTAAGCCCTAGCAGGGACATATGCAAATCAGATGAACTCCGTGACATGGAAAAATTGGTGCCAGATGAGATAGCTTTTGTGTGATCTGCATGAAATTTCCTTGTGTCTTCCATTTTGCGGATATCTTTGAAGTCATTTTGTGCAAATGTATGCTGTCCACAGTATTGCTTATGATCAAGAAAAGAAGCCAGGTTATTAAAATTCTGATCACACTGCTTGCATGTGAGAAGTACATCCAGTTGGTCAAGGTTTGCTGTGGCTAAAGAGCTAGCTAATAGTTGGTGAGCTGAATATGGTGGTGGTGGACGCTGGTCCATCCCATAGCTGTCCATGCAACCTTTCCCACTATCCACATTGGATTTTGCATGCCTGATATTTGATGAAAAACTCACAATATTCTCTTTGGCTTTTTCCTGGTTGTACCGCAGGCTACGGGACACTTCTGAATGGTAGTGATGCTGATTAGAACTCAGGTTGTCTAGTGATGCCTTACTTTGTGCCTGGTTATAAAACTGAGATGGAGACGCCTTCTGACTGTCATCAGAGATACTGCTGGCAGGGCTAGTAGAGTCTGGTGAAAGAGAGGAACATGTGCTGCTAGTCATTTGATTTTGTATGGGTGAGTGTGAGGGTGAATCATATGGAGACACCATCATTAGTTCCATAGTCGGAACATGTAATGGGGGGTAACTGGGGGTTCTTGGTGTGGCCCCATGCACTGCATGATTTACAGCAAAGTATAATGATTTATTTTTGGCATCTCCGACTTGGTTTTGGCTTGATTCCACTTTATTTGTAAACTGACATGGTGATATTGTACTACACCCCTGTTTGACACTGTCTTGCCTCAGTTTTGAAAAAGCCTCACTGGGTCTATTGTTGGGAAAATCGTTAGAGCTTTTCTGGGTGTTACTTTTTTGAGACTTACTATCCTCTTTCCAGTCAGACGGAGTTATCAAAAAAGCCATTTGCTGATTACTAAGTTGCCTGGAAAGCTCAATCCTGTTTTGGTTTGGCATGGCTGCAGTAAGGCGGATCTGTTGCCAGGGCGTGCGGCTGTTAATTCCTGTATTTTGTCTTTGCTCAAGGGGAGGTTGGCAATGAAATGAGTATGGGGTGTTGTTCTGATCTAAGGGTGATGGGAAGGTTTTGTTGGGCCCTTCCCATGGCTGTGCTACTCTACTGTTCTTGTCAAGTGGTGCTGAGCCCACATGGATGATATTTGTTGGGGAACTGTTGTAATTATGTTTTGAAAAATGTATTTGGGGACTTTGATTCTGTGCAATATTTCTGATGTGATGTACACTGCCTTGAATAAGAATTCTTTGACTAGAAGTACTGTTTTTTGAATGGCATCCTCTTTTGCCCCCTGCAGAAGCACCCATATCTGCTGGACAATAATTATCTGCCTTGTCAGATAAAGCACTCTTTTTCTGATCTGGTTGTTGATTGTTTGATTCTTTGCTATCACCACTACTAACATCGTCACTTATGCTTCTTGTACAATGCACAAATGATGGTATAGCATGGGGAGTCTGCAAATACTGGGGAGGTTTGGAGTGCAAAGAATATTGCCTGTCCTCTGACTGTTCATAACTCAGTTTTGTATTGTTTTGCACAACCTTGTGCTCCTCCCCAGAGGACTGAAAAGAAAATGAATTTTGGGTCACTTGGTTAGGACCCAAAGATGCTTCTAATAAATCTTGTGGCTGTGGGTTCTGATCACAGGGAAAGGAATCTGCATTATCCAGCAATGGATACCCATACTGAAATGGTAATGGGACAAATCCATTGGGTTTGTTCACTTCCACAACATTGTTAGACTTCTGTGATGGGACCCCAAAACCAGCATTACTGAAAGCCCTGTCAGGAGACTGCCACAAGTCAACTCCACTCAGCTGAAAGTCAGGGAAAAGCATTTGGTTGACAGGTTGTGTGTTATTGGTCTCCAATGCACCAGATTGCTGCTGAGCTGCAGTGGATACTGGGTGCTGGTGAGAAGAGCCCCCTGCTGCAGAGCCCACTGGTTGTGAGGTATAGCTTGGAGATATGAGGTTAGAGCCCTCCTGGAAACAACGGTTGAGGCTGAACTCCTCCTGCTGCAGTTCTGCCTCTCGCTCTGGGATATTTGGTACATGAAACCTGTAGTTGCCTGAGACAGGGCCCCGGCTGGCCTCCAGCTTCTTGGGAGGTGAAAGCTTCTGCTGTGGATAGGCTATCCCAATTGTGGGATTGGAACGTGAATTTGTAGCACTCAGTCTGCACAGCTGCTGTGTGTTAGCTCGCTCTGTTTTTCCTGACTTTTTCCCCTTATCTCGAATACGACTTTTCCCAATGGGAGATTGAGGACTGACCTTGCCATTAGGCCATGTTCTATTACTGGCGAAGTTCGAACGGTTCTGCAACGACTTGAAATCAATTTTTCCAGCCTGTTGTGGCCGGATAACAGCTTCACGTTGTTGAATGCAGTCTTTCTCCTTTTCTACAAACTTAGTACTATTGGTAACAGTCTGTGACTCCACACACACATTTTGAAAGTGCTCAGGGGATCCTTTTAACACTTTCTCATTGAACTGCTCACTTATAAGCTTCTTTTCTTCCTGGTTGGTCTCTGCATCCAGCTCTTTGGTGGCATATGTCCGTTTAGCCTCTCCTGCCATGATGCCAACGTGGCTGATTCAGCAGGCTGCTCCTTATCTATGGAATCTGTGACACAATGGCATTCTGCTGTAGTCTGGAACAATCTCCAGCGGCATGAGCAGAAAGAACAAGCTTATAATGTCTTCTCTCTTATCTCCTCATTTCATCGATGAGCAAATGATCATCTGTCATCATCTTGAAGCCCTGTCAGCATCTTGAAGAGAGAAGATAAAGAAATTTGATGTCAGGATTGTCACTTCTCTTTATAAACTGATCCAGAATTAAATTTAAATGAATTGAAATAAAGTTATGACTAAATTGACATAAAATTTACAATTATATCTGCTAATTGTACCAACATAATGCTTTCCTGCTAAATACTACTGTGGTACACATGTGCAGTGTTTGGCATTTGAACATTTATTTAAGTCTAGGATTGTAGAACTACAAAGTTAAAGGTACTGACAAAAACAAAACCATATCTCACCATGAGAGGGCAGCATTATATCAGTTTTACTACAAAAAAACAACAACAAAAAAACCTACACTTGTCAATAAGCACTGCTACTCAAAATCTGCCAGCTGTTCTTCAAAAGCTGTTCAAAAAGCTGCCCACTATTCTTGAAATTATTTGTAATAATACTTATGCTAAGACAACTGTGATTTCAATTTTCAGATAACTCTTTTGGTGTGGAAAAAAAGTGAAAACGACCCTATCTTTATTTACTTTAAATGTAAACTATGCAATGCTGTGAAACATATTTCTTGTTTGTGATCGAATATACTGCTTCTTAAACCAGGGCTTACTTCTGTTTGTTCTTCTCCTCCTCTGCCAAACACTAGGAATTCATTACATTCCATGTCAATCATTAACTTGCCATAGAAAATATCTTGGGCTTATTATTTTCATTTGCAATAAATGATTGTGTGACACTCATAACTTGTGAGTTGTGAGCTGGGACAGGTGGTTGTCATTCTTAAGGCGTCTCAGACACTGCTTCTATCCAAGTTTACTTTGGCCTCCTGCAGCTTAGTTTGTGCTTAGGCTATAAGCAAGTATTTAGCAGCAGAATGTAATTTATATGATTGTTAAACAAATCCCACCTTCCTGCAGTCTCTCCACAGTAGAGAAATTTTACAATCTACTGTATGATCATGTGCTCTCCACTTCACTGTGACACTCATGGTCTTTTATACATATTGGAACAAGCCCATAATTACATGGCAGTCACACTGACTGGGTGTCGTGACTTGGGACACAGTTAGTAAAAAAAAACTTCTACAACACTTTTATCTTTTTTTTGTGGATTTTGTGTTTCCATATTTTCTAAGTAAAACACAGTGGAGTTTAAACTTATCACTCTCAGCCTTAAGTATAAGTAAAAACAATTAAACTGCAACCTAGAAAGAATTTCCAACAGCCAAACCTCTACTGACAGGATCATGTAGACCAAGATTTGGCCTAAGGTATGTATTAATTATTCTACTTTTATACTTAGAACTAGATGGTAAATTGGCACTTTTTTTTATCATCAGAGCAGTGTTATGGTAAATGGCGCACTTATATAGCGCTTTTATCCAAAGCTGTGTCTCATTCACCCATTCTCTCACACACACCAATGGTAGCAGAGCTGCCATGCAAGGTGCTAACTTGTCATAGGGAGCAACTTGGGGTTCAGTGTCTTGCCCAAGGACACTTTGGAACGTGGAGTCACCTGGGCCGGGAATAGAACAGCCAACCCTACGATTAGTGGACAACCCGCTCTACCACACGCGCCACAGCCGCCCCAGCAGTGTTGTACAGGATGTGTTCTGTGTCATATATGACCTGCCTTCTGAGGTCAAATATATATTTAAAATGGCAATGTGTTTTAGCAAGAAAGAGTAAACACTTCAGAGTCATTTCTGAAGAAGCTACAAGAAACCCTAGCAGGACCAAACGTGACTCAAAGGTAAAAAGGTTGAAACTTTTAAACAACTCTCACATACACATGATTTTGATAGTCATGAATGTGATGCATCTGCAAATTCATATCATGATGCATAAATGACTTTATAAACTGGTTTACAACAGAATAAAAAATGCTTCATAAAATCTCTAATGATGGAATAGCAACAGATATAATCAATATGTCCATCGAGACATTTTTTTTTATTCTCCAAATAAATGATGTAAACTAATATAAACAAATTTTTTTCCTCCTAAAATCATGTCAGATTCACATCATCCTGCTGTGTGATGCTGAATTCCTATGAATGCTGCCAGTAGGGCTGATACAGAATGTGCATTTATGGCCCTTTATCCTATCGGCTGTGCAGCCTGCACTCACTGTGATTTCAGTCGTGGCTTAGAAAAGTTCTTACTATTACAGGTTTAAGGGACATTCCTGAGCAGTGAAAATCATTTTAATACAATCTAGCATCATTTGACTTCTTTCAGGGACAATAGCTTAGATCCTGCAAAGTTAAGCTGCATTGATTATTTTTTTTTGTAGCACTTCTGAAAGAGCCCTATTTCTGTGACCCTGTCTTCAGTCTGGCTCTGGTATTTAGCATATTGGTTTGGAGACTGAGCTCTGCCTGGGTTTGGATCAGCCTGTGAAAAGTCACATCCTCTCTCCAGCTCCAGCTGCAGTCAATGCAATATGTCTGCTCTCTCTGAAAACAGAATGTGAGCGTGCAAGTTCCCCAGTGGGAACTCCCTGGACAGTCCTGCTTAATCCACATATCATACCCCATTCACTATTTGTCCAGGTCAGCCTACCCCTCGGAAAAGTTGCGGAGAGGATGCAAGCTGTCTCGAACAACAAAGCACACAGTGCTGTGATCACAGGGGCCTATCAGAAGTAGCACCAAATCCCCAGCTGTCAGTGCACAATGAGTGCAGCCTCATTTATATCTTCACAACTGTCAGCTTGACTTTCCTAATCCAAATCTATAAGCACATGGTTGCCAGATTTCCTGCCAGCTAGGCTATTTCAAAGCTTTAATGCCGTCATTCTATCAAACTGCCTATTTGGTGTGACTTTAAATATCTAGCCAGTCAGATCTTTTTGTTTTTACTTTTCCCCAAGACAGATTAAAGTTTATGGAAGTTTGGCTAGCAAATAAAGGCCTATGCCTATGAAACATTTGATTACTAAGTATGACTTGATATCACACTCTGTGCAAGTTGTCTTAAAATGGTGCCATAAAATAGAATTTTAAGCACTTTTATAAGTCAATTAAGGCAAGCCTGTGTGTTCCTCAGGCTTAGTGTCAAGTCAGCCTACACCACACACACCACCATCTACTCCATATGGCCACACCAAACACACCATCCAGACGCCTTTGTGGACCAACAGGGGGTTCCTTTTGAGCATAAACTGAAATGTAAACAAGCTCTGTGTGTGACTGCAATCTTAGATGTTTCATCTATCTTTCCTCTTTCCCCTCTTGTCTGTGTGTTGTTTTTCTCTAGCTTATTCTTTCTCACAGTAAAAAAGCAGAGTTAAAGTGAAAAGCCAATTTCTTGAGCTTTCCTTAACCCCATCTCCTATGTATGTAGTGTAAGCTAAAGCAAAAATGTGCTTTTGTTATGCTTAGAGACTCTCATGCCATTTATCAACTGAGATCATGCTACCATCATTTTTAAGTATCATTCTGCAGGCAGTATGTTTATCTAATGCAGCATATGGCATCCGAGCACTTAGTTTTCCATTATTCAGGCTTAAATGAAGCATAAATTGTCTTTATAGCTTTGAGGCGTGAATGCCTGGGGCCTCAAAAATGATTTGTTATTAGGTAATGAACGTGATTTCACTTCTGTCTAAGTAGCTGCATCAGCTAAGTGCTGATAAATATGGGTTTAGTTAAACCCAGTGCTGAAACATACTACTTGACATTTGATGTTGACATTTAATGAATATAAATAATAAGCATCTAGTTTAAATAATCCATCATCTAGTTTCCGCTGAGAGACAAAACCACACAAAGGCCATTGAAAGAGAAAAATCACCTGTTTATCTGAGACATCGAAGCACTAAAGTATCCATCTCTAATACCCACAGCCTTCTTCACATTTATTCACACTGTCAGTACTAATACACACATATGTAGTGCACATGTATTTTCTGTTGGCTTCAAGATGTGCCACTAGACTCTAAATTATTAGGCAGGCTTCCACATTAAAAAGAAAACCAAAATGTTGTCCACTTATGAGAGCTCAACTAAATACCAAGGCTGCATCTTTAAGATGCCTAAACCTTTACACACAATGGCCCTCTTCATCAGACTGTAAACCTGTAAGGAATGCTGGGTAACCTTGCTGACATCGTCAGCTTTTCCAGACACCTGGTGCACTGAGCTATCTTCTCATACAATCTGCCTAGAAAAAAGTTAGGGATGGGTGCAAAAAAGTGTGTGTATGTGTGTTTATGTGAGGATTAGTGAGATTGGAAGGGTAAAAGTTGGTTACAGTGTGTCCAGATTGTGCCCCAATCCTCTGAGTTTACTTAGAGTGAATGGGTCAGGTAACAGTTTAAATCTCTTAAACAGTTTTCATCATATTCCCAAACACAGCTATGGGCTGATGGGAGTACCAACACATTCCCCCAAAATGCCTGGCACTTTGACAGCAGACCCATGGCCAAACATAACCTTCTGAAGAGCGACCTTTTTATTTTAGGAAACATCCATTGCCTTTCAAAAGTTTTTGACTTGAGAAATCTCAGCAATGGGTGGCAAACTGTGCCTGAGCCAGTTCTTCTAAAAGTGAAAAGAAAAGATTAATTCTGGGGCAGTGGAAAGAAATGTGTGTAATCTGACATTGTAGATATATGGATATTAAAAAGAGCTGAAGTGGCAAAACAGTCCATTTATAACGCTTTGTGCAAAATGTGCATGAGAAGTTTACTTAGCTTTCTGCCTGACTCTGAATGAGGTTTTTATCAGAGGTTATAGGTCTATTTTGGGATGCAATTTAAAGAACCTGGATGGTGATCCACACGCCACCACGAGCTAGAGACACCCTCCTTCTTAAAATGTGGTTAGAGTAGTATGTGTGTGTGTTTGTGTGTGTGCGTGTGTGTGTGTGTGTATGTGTATGTGTGGGCTTGCATTTATATCTCCCTGTGAGGACATTTGACGTCCCTGCAGGGAAAACTACTTAAAAAAATAAAAGAGACAGCACTTTTCCTTTTGGTTACTGAGGTTAAGGTTTGGGTTTAATTAAGGTGTAGGTATAGTATTACGTAGCTACATTAATAATTATGTCAATGGAATGTCCTCACAATGAGAGTAAGGATAGTAAGACAAAAGTGTGTGTGTGTGTGTGTGTGTGTGTGTGTGTGTGTGTGTGTGTGATGGGGGTGTTTCAGTATGTAATTCCAAAAGCTCCCTGTACCCCCTCCTAAGTTTCCCCTTTTCCTCTCCCTCACAGTTTTTATTACCAGTACATTTTTGACCCAGTCTGTTTCCATAATGCTAACCACATCATTCTACAAACATGATGGAATGTTTGTTTTGGGGCATTTAAAATGTAATTTTTTCCCACTTTTTGACACTATTTCCCAAATGCCTACCAGATCATGGAATATTAACAAGGGATGACTCAAATGACGGGATATTTAAAAAAATGTTGCCAATTGTTTTGTTTTAAGCCTTGATAACCATGATTGTGGGGCACCGGTGGCTTAGTGGTTAGCACGTTTGCCTCACACCTCCAGGGTCCGGGGGTTTCCTCCGGGTACTCCGGTTTCCTACCCAGTTCAAAGACCTGCATGGTAGGCTGATTGGTGTGACTAAACTGTCTGTCATATATGTGATTGTGCCCTGCGATGAACTGGCACCCTGTCCAGGGTGTACCCCACCTTGTGCCCGATGGTTCCCGGGTATAGGCTCCAGGTTCCCTATGACCCTGAAGAAGGAATAAGTGGTAGAAGATGGATGGGTGGATAACCATGATTGTCTTATGTACTTTATAATGTCTGTCTTCAGTCTCACTTTTTCACAAAAAGCTTAATATTATCTATATCACATAGCCTGGGGCAGACTGTTTGGTTGCTATTTTAGAAAAGTACAAATGTATGGAGAGAAAATCTTTCTACAAACCATATTTGGTGTTGGAAGCAGACAACGAAGTGAGTCAGCTGAAAGAAGCAGAATGAATCACAAGCCTGCCTTTTACTGAGTACAATTTATTATGTTACCTAAGTAATTCATTCATCGCTTTCATAAATTCATCATCTTCTGTTCAGTAAAATTTCATATATAAGCCTTTTCTTTAAATCCATCTTAATAGTTGACAATTTATCTTGCCATGGCTCTTTTCATTCAATATTAAAATAAGACTCATCCATTGCAGGGCCAGGCTCTTGGCCTTTGATTTGCATTTACTTGCTTTCAGTGAGAGACTTTGTGTGTGAGAGAGAAAGAAAAAAGAGGCACCATCTGTCATAGGACATGAAAAAGTTCTAGAAGCTTGGCTCTGATTGATGATATGTGGGTTTTAGGAGCTTGGCTAAGATTGGTGTTTACTTCCATTTCTTTCCATATCCTCTCAGCAGCCTCCAAAGCCGACATCAGCCCAAGCACTGTGTGAAGGAAGAACGCTGCTTCTCTCACTCTGTTTCACTAAAAGTGCTCTATGGAGTTCATTTAGGGATAGTCTGAGCTAAAATGATGACCTACGTCTTACTGCCAAACTGCGCCCTAGTGTCCACATGGCTTTATTGTTTGCACCTATCATCTGAGAAAGAGCTCAGCAATGGCCAATTATGTCACTCGGGAATTATTTCTGAATAGTGATCAGAAATTATGTCTGATCTACTCAGCTCAGAGGACCAAGTGCACCAAGAAAGAGAGCAGAACAATGAATAAATTAAATTTTAAAGACAAAGGAAGTTCACACCAATTACTGATTTCATTTAGTTCTTTATGGAATACTATTTGTTATAATATATAAAATGGTGTGTATGCATGTTGTGGTGAGGATGCCAGCTTGAATGGCAGGTATTTGGAGATATATGGGTTAAGACACGCTGGTCTCACCCTTATGGACTTCCTGCCTGCTGGTTAAAGAATCTGGCATTCATTCTACTTCTAGTTCCTGTCCTTGTAGTTCACAAACATCTGTCAGCATAAGCAATTACCTTGACATTTTGAAAAAAATTATACTGGTACATTTATAGTGTTTTTGTATGTCTCAATATCTGCACACATTTTTTTATGTATGTTCTAATCCAAACTCACATGGGCATTACTGAAGTTTAGTGTGATTAAAGTAAAGACAATGGCACAGATGAAGAAACATGCCCTATGATATTCTGTCAAAAATAAATAAATAAATAAATAACGAGAGGTATGATGGGCAGGAAGTCACACATTTCCAATAAAGTTGCCATCTGATTAATGCTCAACCTGTCTACTTTTTACTTCTCTTTCATTCAGTGTCTCTCATATGCTACAATCCCATCTCCATCTTGCACAATGGGATTGCTGCTTAAATATAATGCCTGAACTGGGATACTTTAATCCCCATTCTCTGTTGTTTCCCTATTCACAGTGAGGCGATAGCATCGCTGGAATGGGCTTGGGGAGGAGGGAATTGGCTCAGCCAGGTCAGGTCTTTGCTACTACAAGTGTAAGAGTAAGCAGAGCCTCGAGGTGAAAAGAAGGCTCTGAAAGCAGTGATCTCACCAACAGTCCACTGTTAAAAACCAGGGGCAAGGGTGCAAAGTTTAAGGAGAGGACACATTAAGCCTATGAGCATTTTAAAGGGGGTGATTAAAACAATAACTAAGAAAAAATATATAAGTATACTTGAAAGAAACTTGAGACTTGACCAAAAGAAAGGAGGACTGGATTGAATCTTTTCTGGAATAAATTGGTATAAATGTATATTTTATATAAATGTATTTTTGTTCCGAAAGCAGTCTTTGGCCAGCAATAAGATGAGCGGTTCACTGGAGTCACATCATTATTTCATTTATTTGGCACATTCGATTTAAGTTTTCCCTGCAGGGCCAAAAGCAGTAGTTGGCCAGCCAAAAGCAGAAGGGAATTCCAGGCACTGAATGCGTGAGTCAAGTTGTACTAGCACTTTCCTAAAGCACAGTACCTTTAAATAGTCTAAGGAAATGTCCAAATGATTCAATTACAACTCAAGCGTTTTAAGTATATCAGTACATAATGTGATATTTGACAGTCAGGCAGTAAAATACAAATGTAGAGTCTCTTAATACTGTTTGGACTAATTAATATTAGCACAAAGAAAGATTTAAACATAAAAATGTATTTTTCTGTCTGAGAAGAATCCTAGATAGAAATATTCAGTTCTGAATTTTATTGGAAACATTGACTGTTTCTAAACTATATTGTTCTTTAACAACAAACCAAAACCACATATTTTCACAGACGTGTGCATTTAACCCACAGTCACATATTTCTCGCATCGAGGCAGTGGCTAGGCTATACAGGCACCTCAGAAAAGAACCTACAGTCACCAGTGGAAACAATAACAAGTAGACTCATACACACAAAGGACTCACACATTCAGCACCAAGCCAGGGCCTTTTCTGTACTCACTGCTCTCTGATTCTAACTATATCCTTTTATTATGATTGTTTATTTTGTGCTGTGGGAGCCTACGTGGTATGCATCCTGTTCAAACCACTTTATGGTAATGGTTTGGAAATATCTAAAGCAATTAAAACAAAAATGAAGGCAAACTGATGGATGGAGTTCTCTGGATTGCACTGTGGCTCAGACCCAGCCCATGGCCACCTCTCTGAAGAAGCACTTTTAAATGACCATGGGATAATAAATTGCTACTGTACCTTGAAGTCTCCCTATGCTCATATAATATAACGAACATTAAAGCATTTCACAATGCCTTGACATTCAGAAAGCTGTAGGATTTGACCATAGGAATAACAGTAACAGAAGGGAGCCTTCAAAAGAGGCAGGAGCTGTCAGACCTGGACAGAATGCAGATATTGTCTTGAGTGAAAAACAGCTTGAGGCTCAGTTTCCTTAATTCACTCTCCCACATGAGGAATTATGATGAATGAAAATAATAAGCATAATTAATTTAATAATTTCAGCATTCGGAAAATGCCTGAGGGTTGTTTTTGCACTGAATTGCAGTATTTTAGTGGTCTAAAATATGGCCAGTGAGATTGCCAGTCCCTCTGGTGAATAGCTTTCACTCTCATGGTGAGGCTTTGAGGCTGGCAGCGGGGTGCTGATGCATGCTGGGATGTCCCTGATGTGAGCTGCTGTTTATGTGGACGGAGGACTGCCTGATGTGTCGCAGCAGCGTGGTGAACAGCCGGCGCTGAAAAGGGGCTCTGTGCGGGTCTGCAGATCACTTTACACATCCACGTCCTGCTTCCGCCCCCTCTCTGCACAGGCAGCTCAGTATACCCGCTCTGATGGAGGGGAAAAACAACCCAAAACAGAGGGGTTCAGTCCACCCAGCAGCCCAGCACAGAACCCTATTCATCTTACTCTGCTGCTACAGAATGACTTTATTTTTCAAATTCGCAAATATCCCCCTGTGAAAAACCTGAGATCAATGAGAGAGCTAATGGTTGCTTTTCTCTATCCTGCTGGACATCTGAGGCCTCTCATTCACATGCTCGTGTGTGTAGATGTATGTGTATGTGTGTGTGTGGGTGTGTGAGAGAGAGAGAGAGCCTATAGAGTTAATGAGCTGTATTACTAGGCTCATTAGATGCCTATAGCTGCCAGCAGATACCTGGAAAGATCTTAGAGGAGCTAAGGATTGGGACAATGTCTCTGGGTTACCAAGTTTAGTTTCCATGGCTGACTTCAGCTATCTCATCCCAGTTATATTTAAAATGGAGATCTGTGAAAAGACACATAAACAGAGGGGCAAAGTAAAGTGGGGGTGGGGCAGTGGTGGTATTAAGGTGCTATTCCTGGAATCCTGGAGCACCACATTGCGCTGACCACAGAGCAGGAGACAAGGCAAGTGAGATCGAGGCACCATCAAGAGCTGTATTTATGCAGAGGCCCTTTTCAACGTGGGACAAGAAGCCAGGCCTATTTAAGATTCCTGGGGAAATGGCAAAGTGGGTGAATAATTATGAATAAAAACAAACCCTAGGTCATTAATGGCAGGATAGAATGAGGTCTGGATGTTTTTTCATCTCTCTTTCATTCATTTTCTGAAAGTAGTGTAAAAGCCTCTACCTGCACTTATGTCCTATGACACTTCTAATGATCACTGGACACTCCCTCATTTTTTCAGCTTTAAACTCATTAAAATAGCACCTGATATGGCTGCTGCTACCTGGGGGAATAAGAAAACATTCAGTCTACACCACTGACTCTCCTCAAATGTCCTGCATCAGTGTGAGAAGAATGACGCTCTGTACCATAAATGCAAGGACCATTCATAGCAAGTCCTGCTACAGAGAACTTACATGACCACTTTGAGTGTCTGACACAAAACTGGTACTAATCCACTTTATTGATTATCCACACTGACAGCCCTTCACATATAAAATTGTATTCAGAAAGTACTGGCCATGGCTGCAGTGAACCAGAACTTACTGTACTCTTGGTCTGCTTTGACATTGCACTTGCATTACTCATGCCCTATAAAGACACGACTCCCATTATTTCCAGATCCTCATTAAGCACATTTAAAAAGTGGCTTATTCAATTTGAATTTACTGGGGTTTTTAGATCAGCAGCCATACTCACAAAATCAAGTAACCTGAACCACATTTCATTGGGGACACTGTAGTACAAATAGAGCCACAAAACTCTAGATCAAAAGTAAATTAATCAAGCACATCTCTTGTTTACCCTCCGCATATTCCACAGTCAGCCCTCTTGGACATCTCTCTGCATTCCTTCAGGACCATTTGGTTGATGACAAACAGGAGCCTGTACTGAATGTGTGTCTAGGTGCCCAGGGGTGAGACGTGGTCTGTGCCCCCTGTGGGTGCATCTCTGTTTGGGAACAGTGAGCATGGACCTGATGACTGGCTGGAGAAAGTGTCCTCTGTCCGGCTGGCTACTGTGGCCTGCGTGTGGGGTGAAATGCTCAGCCAAACCAAAGCATGGCACACAGGGCTGTGTACTTTGGAAGCTTTACTTTTCTACTAATCTGGGTTTTATTGAAAATGTAGGCTTTCAAAGGTACTTAATAAAGGTTTATATAGAACTGACAGAGAAAACAAACTCTCACCCACAAAATACTGCTTCCTTCTGAAACAAGCCGAGATCAAGCCTGATTGACAGTTTCTCATATGTGGATAAGAAAATAGCAAATGCTATATAATTTATAATGTGCAACATATTAAAGACACATATATAAATCCATCCATTTTCTACTGCTTACTCCTTCTTCAGGGTCGCGGGGAACCTGGAGCCTATCCCAGGAAGCATTGGGCACAAGGCGGGGTATACTCTGGACAGGGTGCCAACATATATAAATATATAATATAAATATTTCTTATATTGTATAATTCTCAAAGATCACACTTTGTGGTTCTGGTTCATAACTGTTTTGACTGCTTTGTATTGAAGTTCTTAATTTAGTTACTATTTCTGAGTTGACGAAAAACAACCTACTCATTACTGAAGCTGGAGGTTCTAAAAAAATGAGATACAAAATAAATAAATAACAGCAGCATTTCATATCATGCCTTTCTCAGCCTGCAATATGGATGCTGGTTATCTACTTTGGTTCATGCGACAGCACCAGAGAGAAAGTCTGCCCAGGTATGATTTAGTGATAAAGACTGGGGATTCAAAGAAAGTAGTCTGATTAATTCTACAACAAAAAGATCTGCAGTGCATGCTATAACTCTATCCCTCTGCTCATGAATCATACTTTCCCTTTTCTCCATTCCTATTTTTACAGCTGGACACAAGCAGTTCTGCTCGAGCACTTGTCTCCAGCAGACAGTCGGAAAAAGGCATAGAACTCTGATTACCTTTGACAGGGTCGAACCATCTGTACTATGCTCATAAAACGTGCAGATCGTGACATATCTACCTCATGTGCAAAAACTGGAATAAAAAAACAAGATGGCCCACAACTCTACTTCACTAAATAACACAAAGAAAATGTAAGTTTTGAAATGCAGTTCATAGACACAGGCTACATATGGCCCATTCGGATGGCAGAACTTAATTAAATGATCTTGTGGTGCAAATTTAAGGTCCATATTAGAATTTTTGTTAAGACGTAAAAAAAAAGAATAATAAATGCTAAAACAAAACATTTATAAAGTGTATTTAAGACATTAATACACATATTTAACCACTGTGGTGTGTTCTTTATTCAAATGGTTGACCTGAGCCTTTTGCCAAAAAAAGAAGCCATATTGAAAAAGCTATCCCACTCAGCTGCAGAATAACAGTATACTGTACTGTATGTAAGTGTTGTGAAGTAGCACTAGTACTACAATCATGCGATCAAATGTCTGTCAACATAGACTCAGTTCACTGTGGTAGGTGTACAACTCAAAGGAAATGTTCGTGAAAAGAAGCTTTGTGTCTGCGTGTTTGCTGTGAAGAGTCAGTCTATGGTTAAAATTAGGAAACAGTACTCCTACATTCCTCTGTAATCTTTTCATCTACCACATCAGAAATAGTAAAGAAAGAGAAAAGGGGAAAAGAAAGTTTGAAATATAGGAGAGTGGAGGTCAGCTTTTTAAAAGGTTAAAGGTATACCGTAACTAATGCAAACAAATGTAAAGCTGCAGCAATGGCTTGTAAAAAAAAAAAAAAACCACAATTGAGAATATAACTCCATATGGCTATTAAGCCATCTTTCATCACTAACATTATCAAAACTCTGGATCTGAATTTCATTTTCTTAAGGGACCAAAATAAAACTTGTGGCTTCATCAACAGTTCTACGTCAGTGACTTCCTGTAGAGACCAGCACACTCATCCATCCAAAGAAAGCTAGAACCGAGGGGATGAGATGGGGAATATAAGGTGTAATTTACGCATTTCCCTCATGCATATGAACCGACCGTGCCACTGTAGCACCCGAGAGAGCCTCTGATGAATAAACCATTTGGCTGTGGGCCTCCTGAGATCGGAAACGCTGTCATAGGCCATTAGAGGAACTAACTGCAGTGAAAAGCCAGGGTCTGTGCTCCTTTCCATCTCTGTCACTCTTCCACCATTGCAGACATTCTTGTCCCTGCTAGTGACTACAGTGCAGCCTCACCCATGGTTTGCTGCATGCCCTTCCATTTAGGTTGGCAGAGTTTAAATCCCATGATCATAAAACGCTGAGGCAGGCTACTGTTAACTGGACAAGGGTGGAGCTTAGGCTTGCCTAACGGTTGGTGCACGTACTCTGAATGAGCTGCTTTCTCACAAACACATACTCACAAATAAACTATAAGACACAAAGTTATAAATACAAACACACAGAGAAAATTCCCTTTGGTTGCCCAGCTTTTAACTCTCTGAATTTTTCTTCTGTTCCAGCGGCTCTAACAGCTGCTAACTGTACTTTCAGACATGCATGCAGGCATGTAGCAATTAGAATGGATATTAAGTATAGCACAGAATTGACTTCTAATGCTACCCTTTTCTTTAGGTTTGTCAGCTTTTGTTTTGTACTTTTTCAGATTTTAAAGGCAAAAAAACAACAACAGTCTTTTTAACAATCCTTTTGGAGAGGTGTCTCTCTCACATTCTCTAAAGGAGACTGTGATGAAAATGATATACAAGCCTATAAAAGTTTGAAAGCTTTCTAAAACATGAAAAAGCCAGAACCACCTCAAAAAACATAAAAATGACATCTCCTCTATGGTCCTTAAAGGGGTTAGCGCAATGTGTGAGGGATGGAAAAATCTTCTCAAGACAAATCCTATCAGCTTGTGAAACTCTAAAAAGTCTTTGCTTTGTAAAGAAACTCTGGATTCAAAAGCTGGGCTTGTAGAAGGGTTGTAGGTGTGTGTCTTTGCCAGACGAGGACTTGTTTCATTGTCTATGACTGTGTTGACAAATGTGTGACTTGTGAGCCATGCACTCACTACCAGCCCATGAAGTTGTATAATCAGTGCCAATTGGTGATGCAATCCCTCTATCCAGCCACTCCAGCTGATCTTTCCCTGTAAAAGAACACAGCCTCTGGTCTGAGTGGGAAAAGTGATGTCATGCTGGAATTAAAGAGGCACCGCTGACCTTCTGGAAAAGATATAGATGGGGGTTTAGCATACCACTGGTATTCTGGTAATCTAATGCTGAAAAGCTCTTAAACTCATTTATCAGCAATGCTATCTGAATCTATGCACAGTAATTGTGTGCTGTGTAAAAGTGTCCTTGGCAGGTAACCCATTGTATTTTAGGTTGTCTGAACAAAGCAGTGGAATGTAATTGCAGGAATTAAAGGAAGGATCGAGTAAAAGAAAAGGAGAAAGTGGAAAAGAAAGAAATGAGGAGGTGCGGTGTCATCTTCGGCAGTCTTCGGTGTTATCTTGATGATGGAATTTTGGATTCGGTAGAAAAGTGTTTAGCATTGCTACTGTGCAGTTCAGTGGAAAGAAGAGGAATGGAGGAAGGCCATTGACGCCCATTCTCCTTCTAGTGCTGCTCATGTCTGCACATGGAGACTGAGCTCTAAGGTCAATAGGGTATCTACACCTTTCTGAGGTTGAGTTGCCAGCGGCCAGAAAGCCTAGCTACAGATTCTTCCACAGGTATGTTCCCAACCCTTTTGGGGGAGGATTAGGAAGGTGGCAGAAGTGCATCTTGAGCTCAGGCCTTTTCCATTAATGCCATGTGAAAGCCTGTGGCATGTGGCTGCTCCACCCATTCTGAAAATAAACAATGGCACTCCTGTCTTTTCCATTTATCCCCTTGTTGAAAAAGAGAATATCAAATGAGTCTATAAATGAAAAAGAGACAAGGACAGAGAATCCTTTTGGAAAAAAAAGCAGACAGTCACAGAGATAGTGTGAGAGAAAGAATGTGTTTGTGCGTGTGTGTGAGAGCGAGAGAGAGAGAGAGAGAGAGAGAGAGAGAGAGAGAGAGAGAGAGAGAGAGAGAGAGAGAAAAATAAAGACAAAGACAGTGTCTCTGCTACACCACTGCTCCAGTAAACCTCTGTGTGTTATTGCACGTTTCTAAGCACTTGCTGTTTTTATTGCTGCTCTAGGCTCACAAAAGCCTTCAGGGCTTCAGGGCAAAAGGTGTGTTATCGAGCTACTGAGCTCTGGAGCTACTCTTCTCCATCCTATCTTCTTCTCTAGTCCAATATGAACATCCATCTTTCTGCTGTATCAAATGCATGCTCTAACAGCAATCACCACTAAAAAGATGTTACAAACGCACTCTTTCTGCATCTCAGTTCCTTCCTGGCTCCTTTGTTACATCATTCTGTCTCTGTGTGAGTGAACACACTCATAGTCACTCACACACATGCCTATAGTCTCTCCCTCTTAGAGGAGACCAGACTCGTTTAACTTGAATGACCCAGTGGGCAGCAAACAGAGAAGAGGAGCCTGTTTTTAGACTGCATACAGATTAAAAGTAGAACTTATTTCCTCATCCCCATATAAGCAAGACTTCTTCTTTCTGTCATTTACATCAGTCTCTCTGGTGGAGAGTTCTCACGTTTCTGTCTTTCTTTTCCCCATCATTTTTTTTTCTTCCTGAAAAGAAAACTGAAGTCATGCTAAAGTAAATGAAGGTCTGTGGAGGTGCTTTAAAAACTCCTGTCACACACACACACACACACACACACACACACACACACACACACACACACACACACACA
>JAOUWY010000015.1:10619551-10634329 GCA_025728095.1 Prietella phreatophila | reverse complement strand
GAGAGAGAGAGAGAGAGAGAGAGAGAGAGAGAGAGAGAGCAAGGATATTGGGCAGGAGAGGCAATGCAAACATTATCCTTCTGAAAGAGCCTATTCATGGGCATCCTCACATTAGAGCAACCTGCATTCTTCTGTTATTTACTGCAACCCAAGGGTATGCCAGGAGACAACATGCAAAAGAGAGACAGACAGATGGGGGGAGTGGTTGGTGGGGGATTTAAAGCCAATCGACTGTGTCAGTACTCTGATTAATCTTAAAGTGAACAGTTTCAGAGCTTCAAGAGAACTGGACTCATTTCTGTTTAATCTCAATGCACTTTTGTAGTGCCAATACTGGCCCAGCTCACTAAAACAGGAACAGTGGTGAAATTGTGAGATATTACTAGAGCTACTAGCCAAGTCTCTCATTTCTCAAGAGTGGAAAAAGCTTTGAATGTATAGAATCTCAAGAGACATGCTAGTTTGAATTGCAGCTGTTACAGCTGTCAGTCTCAAAGCACCTGGATCTAATGCAACTTCACTGCAAATTTGAATGAACTCTGATGTCTTATTAACAGTCTGACGACCATCTGAATGTTTCCATCCACATTATAATACACATGATTAATGTGAAATGATGAACTTTAATTTGAAAATAAGATACATTTGATATGGCATTTTGTAGAAGAAGTGAAGCAAGGTGACTACTGCCCTGACTACATGTCCTCAATGACCTGATCTCCTCCCTGAGTTCCTCCAGGCCAAAGGAAAGCATAATGTAATCTAAACCTGGAGTCAGTGGTAACATCTTCTTACTGGAGAGCTTAGAGGAGTAGGAGGAGGCTGTTTAGCAGGTTGCAGAGTATTTTTAACTTTTTGCAGCTGCTACACTGTGGCATGTGGTATGCTCCTGATGTGTGTGGCCTTGCCATACAGAGAAAAAAAAAAGATGGAGTGAAAAAGAAGATGAGGGAGTGGAGAAGAAATTATACCAGTAATCCTACTTTTGACTTGATGTAATAATTACAGATATAGGAGATGTACAAACGTCATGTACAAACAAGCCTAATGCACACAAACTCACACATATGCACAAACAGAAACCCAAACACCCGTCAACTTGTACAGTATTTCCAATAAGAAAATATAAGGTGTGGGAGGGATGATCTACAACGTTGGTGGTTATGCACATACAGTGTTCCGTGTGCTGTTTACACTATTCCCTCCTTCTATTCCCCTCTAAATTCTCGAGCTCTGAGATTTTGGTACTCCCAGCCCTAATGACTGAGCAATGCATCTTCTCAGGATGGGGCTGTGGGGGGAAAGACATTTTTTGGCTATGGAGGTTGTGTTGAGGGTTCCCTGAAATGTGCACGCCAAGGGGCTTGGAGCTCTTATGTGTTTGGCGGTGGGGCTGTTTATGTGTAGTGGTGCATGATTATCATGATCTTCCCAAAGTCATCAATCATCTCTTGATTTGTTGACATTAATATATAGATTGCAGTCTACAAATTGTTCTAAATCCTCTATATTGACATGGCATAGTTACTGATGAAAAACATCAATGTTGTGCTTTATGAGAAGTAAAAAAGTAAATTAGCAGTGGCTTTCAGACCAAGCAAACTTAAGATTTAATATAAATCACAAAACCTGTGATTGATAGCTAGATATCAATGATCAGATGTGGGCAATAATTCAATAGTGTTACTACAGTGTCAATTAGCCTGTGAGTAATTAAACAAATTTATTGACAAAGAAGTTGGGAAATGCTACATTTTATTTGGAAATTGCATTTGAGCATTTGAATGTGTGGCCATCACGGAATATGATCGTAATGGTCTGTGTTGTTGGGTGTAGAGCTGATAAGAGACTATCATAATCTGCACGTCCTGCATTGCTACAATGGAAAAACATATATACTGACTGGATATCATGACAGCATGCATTCTCATGGTTTGGTTTGGTGCAATTTAAGTAGAATGATTGTGAAAAAAAATCTCACAGTATGCACCATGTACATACTTGCCAAGATGAACACAACATACAAACCATATGCTAGACTAAGTGAACTCAGACACATTGTCTTTCTTTCAACTTCATACGGTATGCGAACGGGCTCATGAACACACACCCACACACTGTCTTCAGTGGATCTGTGTGTGGGTATGCGGTAACAATGGTCCGTGGCTTAGTGAAGGCAACTCTGTCCGAGACTTCCACATAAACCTTTAATATAAGGCCTTTTAAAATGCAGTAGGCCATCAGAAGTCAGTGCACCCTGTAATTGACCTTAAAATACTTTCTGAAGAGGTCAGAGGCAATGTCATTGGCCAAAGGCCCAAGTGGTGGCTACACTGCTGGAGCCCAGAGGAGCCTGGGAAGGCTTCACAATGTATATTTAGTGTCCTTTGATTGGGGACAAGATACACACAGATAATGCCAGTCTGCATGTAAAACCACGTGTATCCGCCCTGAGGTGCCCCCATCTGTGGTACACTCTCCTCTCCCACGGCATGGCAAGACGAAACAGGTCAGAGCTGTATCGCAGACAGAAAGCAGGCAGGACGTTCTGCATCTGAATCACTCCTGCAACAGTCCTGTACCGGAGCTTATCAGGTTTTAATGAAGCCATTGTTTTTCCTTAAGTAGATACACGGGTAGTTCTAAAAAAGGTTTCACTCACAAAATAGCTGATACTGTATGCTGTTATTCACAATGAAATCACTTCACTGCCTGTACACAAGGTTCATTTGTCTTCATGTATAATTTTTCCATTGCTGCAGAAAGTCATTTATCTTCACAGGCACAAGAAGAGAGGATCTCAGTCCACTTTCTATGCTACATGTACGAAAAGGACACCCTTCCATTTCACAAGGGATACAGAAAGTTCCATTTCAAATCATGAACATGATCCACGCCCCAAATTCCTCATCTGCCCCTCAGCAACACCTCTGTAATTTATGCTTGTTTTTCATGACTGCTGTGTATCTTATACAGTGCTCAGATGCCTGTTATGAAAAGAAATAAAGAAGTGTCTTATAACCTCTGGTGTAGTTGTACACTTTTTATACATATCAACAGATCTAACTTGCACTATGCAGGGTGGTTATTTTGTGTTATCATTTACAAATTGCCTGTAAATGACATAAAACTAATATGACCACATTCTCACCCTCAATCAATAAAAAATGCAGTTCCTGCCAAGCATGTGTGCCGCTTCAGTAAAGATTCACTCCTGACTGCAGCAATCATATCACTGCTAAATATACTTTGTGACTGAAGTTAGAAAGATCATTAAAATTGTTGAAGACACAATTTTTTAAACTCCGGACAATTCCATCGACGAGTTATGAGGTTTATGCAATGAATTGCTTCTACTGGATTTTTTTTTAGCCTCATAATATCCTATAATTCAGTACAGACATACTGATACACTTAAAATCTTTGCAATCAATGCATTGCCTCTGTTTTCTGTCTTGTTTATTATAAGGCCTTTGATTCAAGGACAGATTTATATTATAAGGCAACAGTTCAGAGACAGAGAATGCAGGATTAAGGAGAGAAAGCTTTCTAGAACATTGCGGAATCTGCCAAATTTTGTTGGTCCTGTGTATATGAGCCATGCTAAATGACAACAAGCAAATATTTTCTCAGTATATCTTTTTGATCTTTCAATAAGAGATGAAATCACAGCAGAATTTTAGAGCTCTCTGATGCAGGGTTCTGTGCTGCTGTTGCCAAAGTAACAGATATGACAGATCAGCAGATCTGTGACGAGTGTGGCTGTCGGCCCAAGCACAGAGGACAATTGTGTAATTTAGTTCAGATGAGGTAAAGCAATATTCTCGCATTAATACAAGCCATATTCCTGCAAATATTATCCTGCTTTCTTTTGATTTTCTCTCTCCTTTATGTGAGTCGACCACCCACCCCATCTTATATGTCTAAGGACTTTTTTGGCACAGGATCAAAGACAGAAAGAAACTGTAAGACAGAGAGAGAACGTGAGATAGAAGAGAAATATACATGTGATGGAACACCCCATAATCTCTCATTACATTACCAAGATCAAGAAATCTGATAGCGTGATGTCTCGGGCATGAACCTTTGTGATAAGCATTGTTCTGAAACCCTGTTCAGTTACTACTCTTTATATGATCAAATGGATTGCATGGCTAGGATGACATGGCACATGTTTGTGCTTGAGGTTGCAAAAAATGTTAGCACATGGAACATAATCCAGCCTAATTCTTAGGCTTTCTAATCAAGAAACCACCAGGGATCTACACAGAGATCTACTACAAAATAGCGATACACTATACCATCATGTAACCATAGTGAACAACAGCCAGGAGAATTGAATGTTTTGCTTCAGATTTATTGTTAGAGCAGAATTAACACAATAATTTTTTATGTGCATCTGTCTTCAGTTAATGTCATAAAAGCTGTTCTCATAGTGTTTGGTATAGTTTTAATGGCATTAAAATTTATGAATTATGATGATGCTAGCTTTGTGTTTTTCAACTATGAATTCTGCTAATGGTCTTTCTGTTTTCTGTCTAAGCGCTCCACATTTCCTCAGCTAATCACTCCAACCATCATTTCCAATCGCTTCCTCTTCAGTAGAAGTGCGCTGCCGCTTTGGCTCTCCAACAGCAGGCCACATTAATGGTTGCGGGCAGCACTGCTGATCACAGTGTGCTTTTCAATCTTTTCCAGCACTGCAGGGTTTCGGAATCTTTAATGGAGAGCTAACTGGCCTGTGTCGCCCTCTTCCCACTCAGTCAGCACAGTTTCGGGCCAGAACTCGGGCTGTCCTGCTCTCTGGCCGTGATAAATGAATAATAATAAGACACAATTTTCGCTGGTTCTCCATCAGCTCCATTTTTTCATGTGCTTTTTCTGGAACCTTCCCCTTTATTCACTGACCACATAGCAGCACAATGATGTCACATTTGGGCTATGCTACTGGCTGAAAGCTCTTATCCACCACTCGAGTGGGGCAAAATGCACCCCAGTGTACTTTTCTTTTAAGAGGGAACATGACATTAGTGGTGAATCATCTCTGCCGACCATGTTATTATATCATTTTTTGTATTTTTTTACTTTTCACCAAGATGATTTCGATTTATCAAAATTTCCAGGAAATCAAACCCAAGCCTAGAATAAGTGGCTCCACATCTTAAGGCTAGCTATCTAACCAACTAACCTTAATTGGGGGCCATTTCTCTGCCTCTCTTATAGCAAAGCTTTAAGTTTCCAAATATTTGTCCCAAACTAGACAAATAAATGTTTCCATATTTTGGTTTATTTGTCAGACCTATCAAGTATTCGACCATATTTAAATCCAGAAATGACTATAATCAGTGCATCACGTAATAGAAAAAAGATTACAAATTAGTTACTCCATAGAGAACAGCTACAAAGGCATTACAATATTATTCAGTTCATGTTAGCCATGCTGTGAAATCCTGTACACAGGAACAACCAGATATATTATACTAGAAAGGCATTTTTATAACTAGAATATTTATTAGGCAGTACCTGACAACAAAATATTGACACTACAATACATTATCCATAGTGTACATTAACAGATCAATAGATTAACTACCAACAGTGGGGGATTCTTACAGTATGTGTATTTAATAGGATTTACAGTAGGCAATTAAAAAAATCAGTAAAAAACTGTAGATAAAAGATAAACTATTAATAATGTAAACCTAGTATTTCATCTAGTAATTGATTTTTAATGCTTATAATGTGTGTATGACAATATTTCACATGTATTTCACTAGCTGTTTTGAAATTCAAGCACATATATTCCTTCTCTTTAGTGTTTCTTTCAAAACCCCAGAGCACTTGTACCAACACTACATGGGCTTGAATGCCTAAAGGCGTGCATTCTGATTTAATAGCAACATGATTGACAGGAAACTAGAGATATCTCCTTGTACAGATTAGCTGCATGTTGGTGATCCACATCTCCTGAGTCTGGGGTGACACAGAAACTATAGTTTTTTTCCTATAAACAGACATGTTATTGACAGCTGCCAGAATTTGAGAACTCAGCCAAATAATTCAATAGTTTTTCTCATTAAAAAAATAATAAATCACGGAGACAGCTTTAAACTAACTGATCTGACCTACTATAGAACAGGCACATAAACCAAGAGGCTGCACATTTCGGAGAACTGAAGATTTGATCTTCTGCCTGAGACGCCACATGCAGTCCATACAGATGGGCTTTGAGGAGTCTGCTGTCACGTTACTGCTACAGCCACACATTTCTGTGTGCACATGCCGGCAGGAAAAGCATCAGAGTCCACATGAACGGCAGGCAATGCGAGCTGTCTGTGATGAGCCAGGAGGGAAGAAAAGAAACAAGCAGTGTTAATTCTGTACTGTCAAAACAAAAGGGTTAGCAAGAGGATCACCATAACAACCACTCTGGTCCATGTGCAGACTACAGGAAATCCCAAATCATCTGCACATTCTTATCCAACGGCTCTCCAAAGACCCCTCTGACCCTGCCCTGTGAAAGGCAGCAAGAGGTGACAGCTTGAGGAGCCGTTAGCCAGGTGTAGAGTATGGTTGAATGATGAAGATGATGGGGACAAAGTTTGTATTGATTGAAAAGTTTTGTAAGGAAATTGGGAAGGGATGTTTCAACAGTACATTCATGCCACATTTAAGCCAAGCCACAATTTGCCCATTAAACACTGATTTTAGTATTTTGCTCTTCATGCAGTTAAATGCCCTACTGATGTCCCGTTATCCCTATATGTATGGAAGTTGAGGTTCATGGTTGGCTGGCAGTATCCAGCTCAGTTCTAGCCTGGCGGAATGTGACCCTGCATTGCTGAGCGCATCTGAGATTTATAGAGGTGCTGCAGGCCTTGCATGTGGCAAGCAGATGGTGGCATCATGTTCGTCTTCTCTTTCTTCTTCTTTTTTGTTTTCTCTTTCTCTCATTGTTCTTTTGCATATCAGTGCTGATTTTGCAAAGTCACCACACCAACGAAAACACACGTCACTCATCCTCAGCATAAACCCACACACATGTTTCGGTCCTAATCCAACTCATCACTCAAACTCAAAATTGTTAACCTCCAACTCCCATCCGCACTCTCATCTGTGAACTCTTTAAATGGTCGGTGTCCTGCCCTGCCCGTTCATTGCACACTCCAAACACAAACACACAAGCACATTCACACACCGAATAACCTTCCAGTCATCCACTCAACACTTTCCTGAAGCCATCAAAACAGCTCCAAGATCCCATGCATGTTAGTTCAGCATCAGTTCCCTTGCCCCAACAATAATGCTGATCATGTTTGGCATGGGCTAAATGAGACAAATTGCAACAGTATCTCTGCAGATCAGAGGTCATGTCCTCGCTTTTAAAGTTGTTTCTTCATCTATTCTTTGAGGTCTGGATCTAAAGTCCTGAGTGTCACAGTCAAACACACACACACACACACACACGCATACACCCACACACCCACACACACGCACACAGAGTTGCACTGTTCACATTTAATCAGACATGCTGAGAGAGAAGAGGCAGAAGCAGTCACACACGGTCACATGAGCACAATCTTACACAAAAGCACATCCTTACATGTGCATACATGTGTCTGCACATGCTGTTCAAATTATGGGGCATCCAAGGGTAGATCTGGTCCCCCAGAACAATCTCGACCAGCCGTGGCAGTAATAAAAGGTGAAATGTAGGTTGTAAAAAGGATAATTATAAATACATTCTACTTGATATAAAAATGTAAATAAAATATAAACTCCAACAATACATCTATCTCAACTGTCTTTGTTGCGTCATTTCTCTAATAAGGCATAGGAGACACTGCTCTTTATGTTGGACGTAAGTTAAAGATTAGTACACAATGTGATCTACAGTACAGCTACACCTGATAGGTCATGGAGTTATCCAGACAATAAAATTACATACACACACACATCCCGCCAAACAGCATCAGCTGCATGTCCTGTTTCCTCTCCATAATCACTCCTTTCCATCATTCTCAGTGTCTGAGAATGCAAGTCAAAGTTTGTGTGTGTGTGTGTGTGTGTGGGAGGGTGACACACTTGGTGCGTTGCCAGTGAGACTCACCCCTGGTTGATGCAGTGTTCATCTGGCCTTACAATTTGCAGGAATACACCCGGGCCCAGAGCTCAGGGGAGTTTACCGAGAGCACAGCAACACTTTCACTGCACAATGACAACTCTATTTCCAAACACAGCTCTTTATCTAGTGAGTACTATTCAGCTGGCTGCTGACTGTGGCTTATTAGGAGAAAATGAGACTATTTTGCCAACTATAAAAGCGGATTTGTCCGACTTTGTCTTGAATACCTACAATTGCCTCCAAAAGTACTGGAACAACAAGGCTAGTTCTTTTGCTATATACTGGGAATTTGGGTTTGAGATAAAAAGACGAATATGGGATGATAGATCTGAGTTTCAGCTTTAATTTCCTGATATTTACATCCAGATTTGTTAAACAACTTAGAACATGGCACCTTTGGTGGTAGACCACCCAATTTGTAGGTGAGCAAAAGAACTGGAACAGATAGTCCGAAAGTAAATTAAAGTAAAGACTTAACAATTGGCTACATGTTCTTTACTGGCAATCACTGCATCAAGCTGGTAACCCACTGACTGTTGCATTCTTCACCAAACTGTTGCATGCTTCTTTTGTGTTGCTTTTCCAGGCTTGAATGGTACTGCAGCTTCTTTCAGCTGTTTGTAGCTGTTTGTTTTGGGGGGTTTCGCCCATCATTATCCTCTTCAGGAGATGAAATCCATGGTCAATTGAGTTAAGATCAGGTGACTCACTGGTCCAGTCTAAAACCTTCTACTTTTTTCTCCCAATGAAGTCCTTTGTTGAGTTAGCAGTGTGTTTTGGGTCATTGCCTTGCTTCATGATTCTGTTCCTGTCAGTTAGATTACATGCATTTCTCTGTAATCAGTAAATGTTTGTGTAGACTTCTAAATTCATTCTGTCAGAAAATCAGCAATTCAGCACTGTTATACATGTAATTAACAAATCCTCCATAGTTACACTAAAGCTGCATGTTTATGTGTAACAGAGATGCTTAATATAAATTAGGACAGAAGGATGTCTACATATCTCACTGATGAAAGACTACAACACCCTTCAGTTCTCCTGCAGCTGTTTATCAGGAGACACACAGTGATTTACTCCTCGGTCATCTGGCTGAGAACTGGACATTGGGCTCAGTGTTGCATTGACTAGACACTGTTAGCTCAGATACAAGAGAAGTCTGATTGATTGGCATTCTGATGCTTTTGAGGGAAAAACCCAGGAATGGTTTGGGACATAATGCTTAACGTTAAAGGTCTTTTAAATAATGGTACTAGCCATGTGGAAGCAGTGAAAAATGTGTAGATGTGTGCTGTAATGTGAGAGAGATTGACAATCTGTCGATTATTGTTTGTACTGCCTGTCTTTCTCAGACATGCACACACATATACAGCTGTGTTTGTGCCACTTGTGTGAGTGTGTGTGCGTGAGTGTGTCCGAGGCCTGTTTTTTGTGGTATCCCAATGCTGTTCCACATTCTCTCAACTCTGCCACATGATCTCAGCAGGAAGGCGTCTAATTCGGGTGAGAGCGGAGCCAGTCAACTGTAGCAGTCTTTTCTTTCTTCCTCTCTCTCTCTCTTCCTCTCTCTCTCTCTCTCTCTCACTCTCACTCTCTTCTCCCCACTGTGCAGGGCAAGGCTCATTTTACTGCCATCATAAGAAGCACACTATTGATATAGGAGGTAGGCTGGACAGTTCCCCAGGCAAGAACTTTAAACGCATAATGTCAAGTGCCCAGAGAGTGAGCGGAGAGCCCAGTAGTTGTCCCTCCTTCCCCCACTCCCTCCCTCTCTGTTCTCTTCTCTTCCCCCAGGTATGGAGACAGTAATGCCTGTCTGGAGGAAGAAGTAAACCAGATGAGAACTCTTTATCACACCACCCTGAAGCACAAGGAAAATAAACACAGGTTATCAACCCACAGTGGCTAAATTAGCCCACAAAGACACATTACACAAATACACCCTAAATGCACACTTGCAGCGCCCCACACAAGCACCATCGCTATCATACAAATAACATATCATACTGCAAATCATACGCAAATGTCTATACCATATGCACAGAAACTAAGTCTGAGGCATTTGGCCACAGTACTCTGGCTCATAACCAAGTTAAAATTTTTAATACAGCTTCAGCCACCAGTGAGATTATTGTGGCTAGATGCCATGACAGATGCCTAAGAAATGGACAAGTAACAGAACTGGTGTTTAAGTCCAAGAACAGTAATGTCCCAGTCACACTCAGATGACTTGGAAAATGCTAAAAAGCGCAATGCACAAAACAGATTGTAACTGTAGTGATGCGCGCGCACACACACACAGTCATTAGATTTTATGTTGATATTTTCTTGTCAGTGTAATAAAAGTGGAGACTTGGTTATGAGTGCGCATGCTTTTATTTTGAACGGCAACAGTCCAAAATCCAAACTCATGCAAGGGCTTAAATATACAGATATTAAATGAATATATCAAACGTGAACAAGATAAAAGAGGAAAATAGACAGAATTCACAAGTACATGCAGCAGTCAAGCACAAAGTGTCATATTCAGACTTGGTGACTAAGTTCAAAAGATACATCAATATTTACGCAGGGAAATTTTCAGAGTCGGGTTACGCACATGGTTAAGTTGATTTTCTGTGCTCTGCATTCATATCATTAAAATGACCTACATGTACGTCGCACCGCTGAGATTGTCACTTCTACTTTTTGTGTTTTTTGTAGCATCTAGACCACTGCCTTCAAAAACAAGCCTTTAAACCCACCCCCAACCCCACCCCTTTCAAAGAAAAAAAATATATAGGGGAATAGAAAAGCTAGACTGAAAAAGCAAGTCATTTTTTTTCCTCTGGTCAACTGTAATAGTTTGTAAAAAAGTTTAACATTTATGATATATGATAAAAAAAAATAAAAAAAGAGAATATGATGAACAATGTGTCCGAGAAACTAAAGGACTAAGGTCATGAAATTGTAACAAACAAAAATCACAAAATTAAAGTGGAAATGCCTGCAAGAAAATAAAGTCTGAAATACAGAATGAGCAGCAGAAAAATACACAGAAAAATGACTGTGATCTCATCCTCTTCTCTATTGGCCTAAACATCCAAGACTGATTAAAGCTACAGTAGATGAACTACATGAACTTGCTGTGAAGCAAAACTGGAGGAGCTGGATGGGAAATTAACATCCTCATCCGTGGACATGTGATGACCGCTGCTTAAGTGTTTTACAGAAATGGTTCATAAGGACCGGTTTTGTCATAGAGTACTATTATTGGGACATTTGGTCTAAACACACGCACACACACACACACACACACACACATTTTGATTCTGATCTCGGCTGATGCTCCATGATGAGTCCATAGCAAGCTCCATCTAGAAAAACAAGTGCAATGTGCCAGTTATGACTGCAGAAACATGAAACTTGTGTACTCTATGACTGACTGCCTTAGTGCTGGTTTAAGATAAAGTTGCGTAGAAACACATAAAACATGACATATTTACCACATCAAAAACAAAATGGCTCTGTTGACATTAAGCATTTTTTAAAATAGAACTTTTTTTTTCCAAAACACAAATGGAGCCATATTTCCTAGTAAATCATAAACAATCTCTGAGGAAAGGAACATAACCCCGTATGACACTTGAGATTTGCTTGTGTGTCAAAGGAAACACTGAGGTGCTGTGCGTGTGTTTTTGATACTGGGTCACTGCTCTATCATAGCCTTTGGGCTTGCCTTCCACATGTTACTGATTATCTGTAATTTACTAGATGAGTGCTTGGTGTACTCCATCCCTGAGTCTCCAAACTGTGTCCATCAGGGAGGAAAACAAGCGCAAACAACCTGCAGCACTCTGCATTCCCACAAAATATCTAGCACCTAATTCCAGTTGTGTTTGTTTCACACAACCATACATGGTATGATGTGTAGTGCAATGCTTTTAACCACTGTACTACCGTTTTCTAATTAGAGTTAGAAAAAAGGGAAATGATTAAAAACAGTATAAAAATATAATGTAAGATGGGTCCCAGCAACAGTCTGACTATAATTCTTATAAAGTGCAGATGTGTGCAGAGGTTTTGTGCAATATACTGTAATGTTGTGTAACCTTAAGCTGAGGTAGTTGTATTGAAATGGCCTACATACAGTATATAATAAATATTATTATTTATAAATATACCCAGCCAGATTCAGCTATTATTCAGCCAGCACCTGCGACGGTCAAAACTCTCCCCTCTGCTTACATTACAGACATTTTCAAGCTTTTCATATAGAGCTATGTATTTACAGCTCACAGTTTATTTCCTTTTCAATTCAGTGTACTACTGTAAGATTACAAAAGGATTTGCAGCCATCCTGAGACTTCATTTCTATAGCCTACATTATTATTTTAGTTTTTGCATGCCGACTCCCATTTCATGCTTTTAAAAAAACTTTCATGCATAAAAATGAAACAAAAGCAGTAGGCTTAACGTAGTGCATATCATGTTCATTTAGAAACAGTTCATGTGAATCAGAAATGTTTGAACATACATAAATCAGTCTGTACAATTTGTTTTTGTGTGTGATTTTTGCAGCCTAAAATGCTTGATTCTGCTGCAGGTTTTTTTTTCTTCAAAATTTGTGATGTAACTTGTGGTGTTTTTTGCGCATTATTTTGCGGAAAACTACTTGAATTGGCTAAATTGCAACTGCATGAAATTGTTTTGCACGGCGTTTCACAGTGACATTTGTTGCTAAATGTGAGTCGTGATGACATCACATGACACGTCTTGGCCCAAATCTGCGGAAAATGTGCAGATTATTTAAAAAATTTCAAGCTCCTCAGAATATTGCTTTATTCTGCATTAATACAGGGACTGACAGGTCTGTGTAAAAGTGCCTACGTGATTGTGATTGCTTCATTCATCCATTATTCATTTTATGTTCTATATAAAGTTTGGCCAGATTTCCATATCAGCTCAGATTATTTTATTCTTTACTCATGTCTGCCCTGCAGTCCGATGGTCATACCTGCCCTCATCCACTTTCATGTTTGTCAAAGACATGTTCAAACACAGTATGGCCTCCACTGATTTAATGCTTCTGTCCACTGCTCTTATTACCTCTGGCTTCAGACTTCTTTATAAAATATTTCCAGTAACGGTCTGACTTTGTTTTCCAGTGAAGATATGATCTGTATTTTTAACATTAAATCCTGCTCGTGGTTATTTCAATTGACAGTTGTGTAAACCAGTGATCCCCAACTCTAATGTTGTACTGCTCAGGAAGTTGACTCAGGAAGGGCATTTTAATGAGTTGAGAATACCTGAGAGTGCACTTACAGTATGGCTTCACTTGACCTCCTTCGCTCCTTGTCACGGGGTCTCTCTGCTTGCCACTGCTGGGAATGTCTTTGCCATTTTTTCAGGATTGGTTATGGTCATGGTCAAGGACAAGAAGTAAACAATATCTAACTATGTCAAAGCAATATTTTGAAATCTCTCTGTTGTAAGAATAATCTATAAACATGGGTGAGTGCTTTATTTAATCAGAATGTGCCTCAGCCTTTCTGCTGATTAGTTAGTTTGCTCAACTGCATTGGCCAATTAACCTAAAAAGCATGAAAATGGTTTTATTTCTGTTATGATATTTAGTTATTTCAAATACTACAGTAACCTGATGAGCTTTGTATTATGCTGTTAAGTTTATTTTAACAAACTGCATCTTGCTTTATTAAAGGTTTGCTGATTTCGGCATGCCATAACCGTCTCACACACACACACACACACACACACACACACACACACACACACACACACACACGCACGACACAACACACTGAAATGAACAGGAGGCTTTAAACTTGCAAGAAGTGCACACACACTGTTAGAGTAGTGAAAACAATAAAATATGCAGTGCAGGGGTGCTCAAGGACCACTAAACTATAAGTAACTAGCTTTAAAAAAAACCTCAATAAAAATCATTGACTCATTTTCTCAGCTACACTTTTGTCTGTGGTATCTACAGTATGTTGCACAATCTACAGGTCTGATTTGTTGTGCTCGATGTATCACATGGAGTGTCAGAGATGTGTATGAGTGCCTGTCACCTGAGACCTTCCCAGATTTATTCTACGCACACAAATGAAAAAGCCATGAAAAATGTTACGAATAAGCATAAAAAAGCACCCAGATGACCTTTTTCAATCAGTAGCTCCCTGAAGACATACATGTGCTCTATCTCAAATGCATACCATAGCCACAGCTCAGACAACGACTCCACGTACAATGAATATGTCTAATATATCTAATAAAGAGCAATACCCACAGACCTGTACAGGCAAAACCAGTCCAGATGTGGCATGCTGCTTGTGCTTTCACCCACTTTTTTTATCATGCAGCCGGTGTCTACATGAAACTATGGACACAGAAATTCACACACAAATAGCATGACAAGTGCGGGTAAAAAACACTACTAGCAGTTGGTACATAGTAGACCTGCAGAGGAAAGAGTTTCATCTTGTTTACATTTGAAAGAAAAAAAAAGGATATACCACTGGTATAAGAGTGCAAAGACTTTATTTTCTGAATTTAAACAGACACACTTGCTGTCCTGGCGCGCACACACACACACACACACACACACACACACACACACACACACACACACACACACACACACACACACA
>JAOUWY010000015.1:10598965-10613202 GCA_025728095.1 Prietella phreatophila | reverse complement strand
GGTTTCCTCCGGGTACTCTGGTTTCCTCCCCCAGTCCAAGGACATTCATGGTAGGCTGATTGTCGTGTCTAAATTGTCCGTAGTGTGTGTGTGTGTGTGTGTGTGTGATTGTGCCCTGCAATGGACTGGCACCCTGTCCAGGGTGTACCCTGCCTTGTGCCCAATGACTCCTGGGATAGGCTCCAGGTTCCCTGCGACCCTGCAGAAGGAATAAGCGGTTGAAGATGAGATGAGTCTCAGATGCCACTGAATATTTATGCAGCGTATTTAAAATAATATATTAATATATGAATATAATACCAGCTGGATTTATATAGCTCTAATCTAATATTAGCACAATTAAAGGAATTCGCCAGTGAAGCACAGTGGTGCAGAAATCAATAACTTCTGCCTTGCATGGCCATGCTGTTTAAAAACCAACTGTTTAAAAACAAATCACCACCAGGGAACTGTGAAAACCATTTGGAAGAACTCAGGCAGAACGTGCACATAATAAGTACACATAACAGTGTCTATATCTCACTGCTTTCTCTGGGTTGTGGACCACATTCAAGCATCTTGCTGGCCTCCATGTTCCAAATATGGATCGAAGATACAGGTTCAGTCTGCTTCCATTTAGAGAGAAACATTTGGATAAGAGATAAAGTAGTCCCATATGATTTGTTCTCTTCTCTCTTTTAGTCATTAATTGGAAACAAACTGGCATCCACAGTGACATTCAAAGAGCTCCAGGCCTGGGATGGCTCAAAAGAGACACAGCCGTGTATCACAATTAGAATTAAGGAGCAGCTTCCAGGGCTAAGTTGGTGAAAAGGTCTGCAGGAAATTGGCAGAGTTGTCATTTTTACAGGCGTGTACTTATGTTTGCAACAACAAGAATTGACCCATGTATAGTAATCCTCAGTGAAATATAAGAGTGCTTTATTGAGACACTAAACCACTGCAACATGATCTTAAATTATGCAACTGATTTTATCACTTGGTCTCATTAGGGAAAAATACAGGTCAAGAAATGTAGTTTGAGAAGGCAGCATGAAGTAAAAGTTGGGAAAGATAATATTATCTTTAGAACATACAATTTCTGACATAGTCTAGAGCATTTGCATTGCTAGTATGATAGGACAGTTGCTCTAAGTGTAACATTGTGATTTTCAATCTTAAAATAATTGCCAATAGGGCATAAAAAGCATACAAACTGATGCCATATTAATTATAGAAACAAAACCACAGCAATGAGTAATATCTAGTCATTTGGAGACAATATAAAATAAATTTTACTTACATTCCACTAAAATTTGTTCATGAGGTCTGTTTCCCATTCTAATAATAACACAATGTATTTTACACTGATGACTCTTGAAGTAGTTCCAGAAACAGTCCTCCTCATCAGATACATATTTTTGCTTGTCCACTGTTCCAAATTCTTCCACACTGTTCAACACGTCTCATCTTTGTATTGTCTTCTTAATGTCAGACATAATATTTTAATATATTTGACACACCAGATTATTTTTGTCTCTCAGCAGTAGTAACTGTGCATAAGTACAAAGTTATTCTGACTTATCACCTTTATCCTATGATGAAACATTTCTATCCTGATGGGAGTGGCATCTTCCAGGAAGACAATGCCACATACACAGGATATGAGGTGCTCACGGAATGGTTTAATGAGTATGAAAATGATGTCAATGGCTTCCACATTCATCAGATCTCAACACAATTTAACATCTATGGGAGATTTTGGATTGAGAACACTCTCCATCTCCATCATCATAAAATCACCAACTGACAGAAATATATTTTACACAAATGGTAATCATTCATAAATGTGCACCATTCCACTCTATGAAATCCTTCTCAAATTTAGAAAGCATAATCAGGTGATCTGAATTTTTTTTTCTTACAGTAGTGGAAATGACAACCCACCATTATGAAAGTTATTATATTCTATATTATATCTTATAGTTCTTATTAGCCTGTTTTACTGGTTACTGCAATGGGTTTTACCAAAATGTCAATAACTCAAAAACAAGTAGGCCTATAAATAATGTAAATAAATAAACAAATAAATAAATAAATCCAAGATGAGTGGAAGGTTTAGGAATAATAATATCCATGGTTCCAATAACTACCCAAAATACTAATCTACACATATATTCTGTCTAATAAATGAATAATCAGATTATATTGATAAAACATATCTGCACTGAGGGAGTCTTTGATTGCACAGTTAAAGGAACCCATGGCAAAAAGATAAGTGGGGATGGTTTCAGGTGCTTAATGGTCGGTCACCTTTTCTGCAAGCTTATTGAGAACTGGTGGTCCAGTCAGTCCACTAGTCCATGATTTGGGACACTGGTCCTAAATGTTGATCCTGTTGCTCTGGCCACAGAGAGACAGAGAACGGACCTCAGACCATGGCAGCATACAATTATCCCAAACAAGTGAGCCAGACGAAGCTCTTACCAATGTGCTGAAAAACAACACTACACTCATATGTATACACTCACTCATGCATATGAATAAGCACAATTATGCACTCAAACTTCTCAGTCTAGGATTTCATCTTCTTACTTAAGTGTCACACTTTCCACACAAACTACTAAACACACACATGGGACTAGAGCAGAAAAGTGTTATTTAGATGATTCTACACAAATCTAATTCTATATTTAATCAATCAAACTAAACCAGAAACAGATTTTCTCTGAGCAAACTCACATTCACACTCAATTCAGACAGACATCCATGCACAAACATTTTCTTCTATTTATAAAACATGCTATGACTGGTTCTAAACTGCATATGCCCTTTAAACATGGTCTCAAGTACTCAGTAGGCAGCAAGCAGGCATGTGTGCAGTGCTGGCATTCCCATGCATTCCTCATACACCCCTCAAGGGGTACCTGAGCATCTCTTGACAAGCTGCTCTAATATATATAGGATTAGTTGAGGAGTATTTCATCAGCCTTGGAGTCAATCCAACAATATCTGTACTCACCATATTTTCTTAGATGTTTTTACTTTGTAGAGTAGGGTGGGGTTTGAACAATCAAAGGGTGAGGGAGCTTGAACTTTTTTTTATAGAGACTACATAAGCCCATATGTTTCAAATGAGGTCAGTCTGCCTGCAACCTGGACATCGGCGCATACACATATTATATAACCCATCATATCCAAAAAAAAAAAAAAACAGCAGAGAAACAGTAAGCTTGGGCTTCTTTTGGAAGCCTATGATCTGCAATTTGTTCTTATTTTGGATTTTTTTTTCTTTTCCTGCATAAATATAAATACAATTAACAGTGACCTGAATGCTATTGGGCAATGAAGCCTGCCATCTGACTTAGACATGGTGTGCTGAGTGACCCAAGGTACATATGAGTGGGCAAAAATGTCTAGAGTGAATACCATGTGGCTGCACCCACCATCCACCAATATATTGAGAAATGAACTGCAAGAACCTCAACTCCATCTCATTCAAAAAAGAAAAGACTAACTCCAGAAGTCCTGAAATAAAGAAAGAAGCTCTGCTGAAACTTCAATCACTACCACAAATAAGTTAAACCGGGGATATCCAGGTAATCAATAGCAATTGGCACAACAGAGAGTTTAGTACCAAACATAAAAAGGCTACACTACCTCCAGGAGCAAGTCCACAAGAACCGAAAGACTTAATACACATGACCTCATGAGTCTGAGCTGCAAACAATAGCAAGACCAAAACTGTTGTAACATTTCATAGGAAATTGTTTCAGTGTGGCTGTATATAAATCTGATTCAAATCTAATTCAGCGAAGAGAGATGCACACTTGGGACAAAACAAACTATAAAACAACTGCAGATGGATGTTGTGCTTTCAAATAGGAAAAGGAACGTACACTCAAATTAGCAGTTTTGAATTGCAAAGTAAAATCAGTACATGCTTGTAAGATGACAATTAAATATTTGCATGGATTAAAAACAATGTTATTCTTTTCATCCACATTTGAATTAAAAACTGTCCATTTCATCCTGTGCTCTGTTTTGGTACTGCGGTTGAAGTTTGTTTCAACATGTCCTCTCAGGATGTTATGACATGGTGATAGCTACAGGCCTCAGTGTGACATTCCTTGCAATGTTTCATAATGAGCTCGAACTTCAAAATATGTGTTTCCTTTCAAATGGAACTCAACGTTGTGTGAGCTTCACACTGTGGGAAGTGCCCTCACGCACAACTGGTATCTGAACTCTGTGTAAAATCATGCCTATCATCATCAGCTCTATTCTCTTCAGTGAAGCCGCATGTCACTTGTGTGTGTGAACATGTGTAAAACTCTTCACTTCTCTCTATTTTCAAAAGAATATATATACTGTTGTGAGCATGCCTCTGAAACGGAGGGGGGTGGTGGCTATTGGGGTCGAACTATGAACTGGGCCTAATAACCTTTTCTATGGTGGACAGAAACAATGGCTGATACTTTTGGCAGTGGTTTCCATGCGGCCAGATGGTCTGTAGTAACGTTAACTTTGCACCTTTTGTTGGAGAGAAACCATCCGATTTTCACTGTCCTGTGACAGCTCGCTGAGCAGACAAAACTGAAGACTTGGGATGACATTGACTATGGGAGCCCTACAGTAATACTGGGAGCTATCTTCCCCAACAACCTCTCGTCCCCTGATCCCTCCCTCCACAGCCCCTCAGGACCACTTCTTTTTGTGTTTTTGGCACTGATTTAAATCAGGCCTACTAGCAGGCCACCCGGTCCCCCTGGCTATCTGCAGGGGGAGGCAGACCACCACACTCACTTTCTGTGCCTTCCTCACAAATCAGCCTATGTCGCAGTGGGTCTTGCTTGTGGGTCTCAGCATACAATGGCAGTGTTGCAGGCCTACCAGGCAGACCTGCTGAATTGTGAGGAAGGCACACATGAGGAGCTTGGGGATCAGGTTGAACCCCATGGAAAGTTGCTTCTCCAGTTGTGAGTGACTTTTCTAGGGGTTTATTTGGGATTCAAATATGATGAGAGTGTGTCTAACCTCAACACGCATAGGGCAATCCTCTGAACACTGAGCAAGATAAAGTTAGGTCTGGGCATCCCCTCCAGTCTGTACGAGACTGTTGGGGCTTATGGCAGCAGCAGCCAACATCATACTGTTGGGTCCACTGCACATGAGACCGTTCAGTGGTGGTTGAAAGTCCGGGGTTTCGTCCTTAGATGAAACCCCTGAGACTAATCAGTGTCACGAGGCAATGCCTACTGTATGTGCTCTAAGAACTATAGCCTTGGCTCAAACTCTAGGGGTATCTCTTATCACAAGATGGTAATGTCAGACGCCTCCCTCATGGTCTCTGGAGTGGCGCTTATCTAGTGTGGCATATACAGTGGGTGAAATAAGTATTGAACGCATCAAAAAAAAAAATCAGTAAAAAAATTCCAATGAGGCTATTCACATTTAATTTTCACTGGACTTTGGTATTAACCTACACATATAAAAACATCCAAACATTAAAGTCCATAAATGAAGTTATGTGTAATAAAGGGGAATTACACAGAAAAAAAGTATTGAACACGTTAACTGAAATTTATTTAATAATTAGTGCAGAAGCTTTTGTTTGTAATGACAGCTTCAAGATGCTTCCTGTATGAGGAAATTAATGGGCGCAGTATTCAGATGTAATTTTGGCAAATTCTACTAAACATATTGTCTTAAATTTTGTTCAATTGGATTCAAGTCAGGTGATTGCCTTGGCCATTCTAACACCTTGATTTTTTTTCTCTGGAACCAATTGAGAGTTTGCTATTCTTTATGCTTTGGATTCCCGTGCTGCTGGAAGGTCAATCCACATCTCATCTTCATCATCCTGGTGGATGGCAGCAGATCCTTCTCAAGAATCTTCCGGTAAAAGATCCATTCATTGTTTGACAGTACTATGTCTATCAGTACCATGCAATGAAAAACAGCCCATATCATGATGCTGCCACCTCCAAACTTCACTGTTGGTGTAGTGTTTTTAGGGTGATGTGCAGTGCCATTTCAAACATGGTATGTAGTAGTAAGTTAAATGTTGCTCTCATCTGACCAGACTACACTCTCCAAGTATTTCATAGGCTTGTCCAAATATGAGTTTTAGCAAACTTGAAATGAGCTTCAACATGCCTTACGGGGTAAGCATGTATAGAGCTCATGGCAGTGGAGTGCATTCTTATTGTTTTCTCTGTGACGATGGCACCTGCTGCCTCCAAGTGTTTCTGGAGCTCTTTCCGAATGGTCCTTGGCTCTTGGGCTACTCTTCTGACTATTCTTCTGACTCCCTGGTCAGAAACTTTGCGAAGAGCTCCTGTGCATGTTCGGTTGATGACGGAGTGATGTTGTTTCCACTTGCAGATAATGACCCAAATGGTGCTTACTGAAAGATTCAGAAGTTTTGAAATACATTGGTATCCAATTCCATCAATATGTTTCACAACAATAAGGTTGCAAATGTCTTGAGAGAGCTCTTTGCTTTTACCCATCATGAGATGTTTCTTGTGTTACACCTTGGTAATAAACAGCCTTTTTATAGACCATCAATTTATAAACCCCGTTGATATTATTTTGCACAGATAGGAGGTATAATTACTTTTTAACTACTTATGGATTTCAGCTGGTTCTTTCCTTACCTTGCCTTGGAGAACTGCTATTATGTAGTGTGTTCAATAATCCTGTATCATTCCACTTTATTACACATAACTTTATTTATGGACTTTAATGTTGTGAATTCTGTATATTTGCAGATTTCATGAGTTAATACTGATGTAAATATATTTACTGAAAAAATTTTGATGCGTTCAATACTTATTTCCCTCACTTTAAATCACTTATAAGTGTGGGCTGTACTCCTAGCACTGAAATTCTTCTCCTCAGTTGAGAGGTCACCATGTGTTAGACAATACAGCGGTGGTCTCATATATCAACCACCAGAGAGGATTATGTTCACGCCCCCTGTTCAGGCAGGCTCAACTAATTCTGCTCTGGTGGAGGGGAAGTTTTGTCAGTTAGTGCAATGTATGTTCCAGGCAACCGGATTGTGGAAACAGACATCCTGCCGAGGCAGGGGCTGAGGCCTAGGGATTGGAGGCTCCATCCACAAGAGGGTGAGTCCATATGGTGGAGGTTCGGTTGAGCGGAAGTGGACGTGTTTACCTCAGAGGAGACAACACGCTGCCTGCTGTGGTTCGCCCTCACTCCTCCTGCACTAAAAAAAGTTCAGGGCTGGACGCCATGGTACACACATGGTCGAGGTCATGTCTGTATGCCTTTCCCCCAATCACTCTGCTCCCATAGGCTCTAGCAAGAGTTTGCCAAGATCGTGCTATGTCTACTGCTAGTAGCACCAGATTGGCCAGCTCAAATTTGATTCTCTGAGATAACATCTCTGCTGGACTGCACTCCTTGTGAGATTCCCAATCACAGGTATCTATTATTTCAAACCAGAAGACTGATTTATCACCTTCGGCAGGAACTACTGAAACTGTGAGTCTGGTCTCTGAGGGGCACTCTTTTGGTTGGCCCTGACATCTTCCTGCCTTGACTTTGCCCTTGGATTAGCTAAGGCAAAGACCTCCCTATATCCTTGGCTGGATTATTCCTAAGTGGCTATGTAAGCTGCCCGGCCAGTAGTGTTGCAGGCTTTCCTTACACCGGAACAAGGAAGATTGTACCTACTGTGTCTAGTGGGGACTCCTTGTCTACCGCTCCTGCCAGTGGCCTAGATCAGAGCAGTTGCTGGTTTGCCTGGCAGTGATAGTAGAGGTGATGCTGCGTCAAAGCAGCGCATCTCGATTTGGACAGTGTAAGCAATCTCTATTGCTATGAGGCGTGTGGTATTGTTCCTCTCGGCATAGGGGCTCATTCCACAAGGGGTGTCGCCTCTTCAAAAGCTCCTCCTACATTAAGGTCCACATGACCGCCATTTCAGCCAGCCATGTTCCTATTGATGGAGCCTCTGTGACAGGCCATACTCTCAGTATGACGGAATGGGTATACTCGTTCCCACGGTGTGAAGCTCATGCAACGTTAAGTGCCCTTTGAAAGGGATCATGAATGGCTTATTAGCTAGACTACCACAGATTATGCATTAAGAAACAATAGAAAAATAATTAATTTAGATATATGATTGTCTTATTCTTTAGTAAATATATAAATATATAAGATTTAAATATGCCACTGGTATGCATGAGGATGGTGAAGTAGGGAAAAAAAAGCCCAAAGATCACACTTTTAAAACTCTAGTTTAGATTATTCTTGCAGCCGTTTCAAAATTAACTGCTAAACATCACTTTCATAACAACAGGCTGTTCAGAACTTCACCAAGCATCATTAGAACATTGTGTTTTGTGGTTAAATGAGGATTCAAATGTTTCAGTCACCCAGACCATCAGCATGTTTGGTGACAAAAGGGAATGGCTTCCAATAAAAATTATCTGATACCCCACTGTAAAATACATAGGCAGATCAGCGATGCTTTGGGGATGTTTTTTTGGCTGATAGTTTAGGGGCTCTTGCGAATGAATGAATTCTGCTGAAGTATCGAGGTATTTTAGGCCAAAAAATGGTTCCCTATGCGAGGTGGTTTCAGTAAAACGATATAGACAGAAACTGTGCAAATGAATAAGGTAATTTAATAGAGAAGTCCACATACACAAGCTTATGAATAAAAAGGAGCTTTAAACTGTTCTGCATGGAATCATGGACCTACCGAGTGACTCAGAGCTGTTAATCTCTCCAGGGCAGGTATCACAAAATATCAGAAATATCTTGTAATTATATGCACTATAATATATGTACTATAAATATACAAAATATATTGTCAGGGTGCTGATATTTAATGCCCCTGTATGTTTGAGCTCAAAATAAAAAGCATGTGTTATCCTTTTATATAGATTTTTGATCATCATGAATAGTTTCAATAATTCTGGTGGCCAATGTAACTAATATAACTTCCTCAATGAATTGAATTCCACAGAATGCTTTGGGAAAAACTATATAATTATGGTATATTTGGTGTTAATAAAGGGAACTTTTTTGAGCGATAATTGTCAACATGTGATAATAGTGACATGGTTTGTTTCTCAGCTTTCTAGCTGCCACTAAATATTATGCACTGGTCCCAAGTGAAAGCACAACTAAATAAATCTAGTTTCACTGATTTTGGATGTAGAAGGTTATCTCATTATACTCCACTGATGCTGAGTATGGGTAACATAGTATACAAGTGCTATTCCAACAACAATTTATTTGATAAATTGAAGAAAAGATCATGTTTTAGCACATAATCTCAATCTTAAATATACAAACATATACTATTTTATATGGTATTCTTGAAAATTAACACTGCAGTTATAAAAGTGCTCCAATAGCAGGCATGTCTTTTATAGCATCATGCTCTGAAGGAGCTGCATAGCTCTGGGTGGAACTACAGAGCTGTAATGGCATTATCTATGTCAGTGGAGGCAATAACAATAGGCTCTCACATAAGACTGTGGGTCCACCTTGGTCATGTCCTGCCCACCAACCCTGCAGGCACTCATACCTGTCAGTCACCTGTACAGACAAAGCAAGAGGGAGGGGGCAAGTAATTGTTAGAGGTGAAACACAGATATCCCACCCCGATCAGTTATGTGTCAGTAAGTTTCAATCCTACTCAAACCCCTAGACCTATGTAGGGTCAAACCCTGCTGAACCAAGGTGTTTCGATTGTCAGTCATAAGCAAGAAACTAGTGGATCTTGTTCGAGTTGTTCCAAATTGGTAGACAGCTGGTCACAGCATAGCAACAACAAAAGTGATGACAATATCTGTGGCAGGTGAGGGCGTGGTTTAGCGGGAGTCTGCAGCGAAAGTTTTGGAGTATGGCCGATTATTGTGGAACACCTATAGCTTATTATTTGGTAGCTTATATTAACAAGCTGTTAATCTCTCTCTCTCTCTCGCTCTCTGTCTCTCTCCTCTCTCTCTCACTCTCTCTCAGCAGGCTGCATGTGTGTGTGAAAGAAAACAATAGGAGCTGCAAGCTTTGAGTCCATGGGTCCACTGTCTTGAGTTGTGTCAGTTCTCCATCACACGTATTTTGGCATGTAATGATGCCATAGTGTGCTTACGTAATTTGTCAGTATTAAACAAATAATTGGACAATTCTATGTCAGGCTAACCAACTTTAATGGCTGAGATTTCGAACAACACTGTAAAAACATCTTAGCAAGTAAACATATATTGAATATAGGCAAACTATTTAGATTTCTCTTTATTAGACTGTTTTTAAATGAAAACAGTGCTTTTATATGGTCTCATTCTATTAATATATAATTTTGATCACTTCAAGCATTTATTTCTAGAAAGATCATTATCTGCCAATAGAATAAAATAAGCTTGAAATAAATATGGCTAGAATATGCTTAATGTTCTTGTATTTGTTATATAATGACCTCAAGATATCTTCACTTCTGAAATATTATTTTAATAATGACAGTTTTGTGTTTATATACAGTATATAGAGCTGATTGATGTGGTATTCCTAACCAATCAACAACAAATACTGCTGCTGTTCTTGACCAGATACCTAAAACCACATGAGTGAAACCTTTAATACGGGAACAGTAGTCAATGGAAAAAACACAGTTTCAGTTTTTTTATGCCAAAATGTCTAGCAGAAAAAAGACCTAAAGACATGAGGGAGAAGACTCTACTGGTTACACGAAGATTAAATGTGTTATTTGATCTAAACGTGTGTCCTTTTGTTACCCCTGTAGGCATACACCAAGGTGAAAGCACAATAATAGCTGGAAATGAAATCATACAAAATGTTGCTGACATTGATGGATTTTGCAGAAGGCTAGGTTGCATAAAAAGCATTTGTTGATACCACAGCCATCAATACAACAGATCACATATTACCAAAACACACATATGATCCAAGACCACCAGACCACTGCAGCTATACACTGATTAAGCCTATACTTACATCTATAAGAATTTGTACTTCATGTTCTCAGCATAATATAACACTGATTGCAGTCTAAATATCCACTAATGTCTCCCTGTCCTCAGACTTCCCAAGTTCCATGCGTCTCATCCTGTTCATCAAACCATGTGCCCAGTAGAAAGCCTGTTTTCTTAGGTTTGAAGTTAGAACACTGCTTTGATGTGTGTTTTTAAAGAAAAAGACCATGCCAAAATCTAACCGTATAACTAGCCTTGATATATTACTAAAGAAACAAGCTCCCCAACAGGGTGTGGCTTATTAATGCACAGTTGCACTACCTCTAAAAGCTGAGCCAGGCTCTTTAACATTAATGGTGCATTTCAGTATGGTCATGTCTTCCTACACAGTCTCTTATTTCCTGTTTCTGTAAAGAAAAGAAAATCTCATAATATTTAGTATTTAGAGATTGTGATCTCATTACAGCTGCACCATTTATTAGAACTATTGCCTGGAACTAGAATCTGATCACTATCAACAATTACTGGAATAGGATGATAGCAATAATACATGCACTGCTAATGGGCTAAACATTCATAAAAGATTAAATTCCCCAACCTTCTGTCATACAGTCCTCTCCAATACTGTTGGAAAAGCAATGCAAATAATTTTTTTCTGTAGACTAAAGGCATTTTTGTTTGAGATCGAAAGATGAATATGAAAAGAAAGTTTAGAAATTCATCATTAGAATATCTACTTTTGGTTTAGCCTTCAGTTTCACCTGTGAAGTTGTTAAAAAGGATAATCCAACATGAAGAGGGAAAATCAATCAGAGGCATTGTACAAATATTGGGCATAGTCAATACAACATAGTCAAGAAAAACCCCAAAACATCAGTCAGTGACATCGCCAACAACCTCCATAGGCATGGGTAAAGGTATCAAATGTTCGAATAAGATTTCAAGAGCAGAATTAGAGGCCAAACCACAAGATGCAAACCACTCATCAGCACTAAGAATCAGAAAGCCTGATTGGAATTCGCAAAGAAATACAGAGAAGTACTGGAACCAAGATTATCCTCTACCAAAGTGATAGAAAGGCCAAAGTGTTGAGAAAGAAAGGATCTCAGAAGGTCATGATCCAAAACATACAAGCTCATCTGTGAAACATGGTGGAGCAAGTGTCATGGCTTGGGCTTGCATGGCTGCTTCTAGAACAGACTTATTAATCTTTACTTGTAAAGCTCATGATGGTAGTAGCAGAATGAATTCATTTAGTCTGCCAATTTACAAAGAAATGTATCCAAATTAATCTGGAGGAACTTTATCAAGCAACAAGACAATGATCCAAAACACACTGCGGACTCAATAAAGGACTTTAGGGAGAATCGCAGGGAGAAGTTAAAGGTTTTAGACTGGCCAAGTTGATCACCAGACCTCAACACAATTGAGCATACATTTCCCCCAAAACAAACTAAAAAAAACAAGCCTGGAAAAGCATCACAAAAGAAGAAACCAACAATTTGGTGATGTCAGTGAGTCGCAGGTTTGATGCAGTTGTTACAAGCAAGGGATATACAACCAGATGTCAAGTCAATTTTACTTCACGAATGATTTGTTCCTATACTTTTGCTGCCTAAAAATTGTGTGGTCTGATACAAAAGGTTCTATGATTTATGTTGTTTAAAACATCTAGATGTAAACACCAAGAATTAAAAGCTGAAATCCTAAACTCTCATCTCATATCCATCTTTCGATCTCAAACCTAAATGTCCCTGGTGTATAGCACAAACAAATGAATTGACCTTGCTGTTCCAATAGTTTCAGAAGGGATTTTATATACAGCATAAAAGAATGTCGCAAATTTTAAAAAAATAAAAAAATCACATGAGGCAATCTGTTTAATATTCTTTAAAAGTTTTACAAGTCTTGCACTTAAGGCTGCTATAAAATAAGCAATCAACTAATGTGATGGAGTTTGTACTGTATCGAAACAAGAGAAAGACGGCAGTCCTCTCGGCCTCTGACGTTTTTGAAACTTTTTTGTGGCTTCTAAACCTCATGTCTCTGGCCTGCACTCACACTCTATTTATGCAAGAAAATAAAGCCTAAAAGTCAGCCCCTCCTAAATCTGTAAAGTGCAATTAAGCTAAATTACAAGTTTATTTCCAAATGCCATCCTTGCTCCAGACCATGTGAGACGTTGGAGTCTAAAATTATCACACTATGGGTCAGCCAGCCCGTGAGAAGCCAGTCCATCTATAGTACTGTCCTCTCCAGTGCACTCGAATGCACACACTATACAGTATATTGCATGACAGGTGACATACTAAAAAAGGAAAAAAGAGAAATGAGCTGAAATAAAAGTGACGCTTAAGCACAAAATGAGAGACCAAGCTCATATAGCTCTATAAATAGATCAGTATAGAAATGTTAATGCAACAAAATGCAACACCAACAATACCAAGCTTGACCACAGAAGACAGTGGGTTACAGTATGAGACTGACTGCTGTAGGACTACCAGAGGTCAACAGCTGGCTGTGTGTAAAAAAGCTTCTGTTAGTGTATGATGCACTACACACCCTATATTTCTCTCTGTGCTTCAGTAAGCAACAAAACTAACCAAAGTTAAAGGCATGTAATCGGAACTGGAATAATGAGCAATTTACAGCTGCCAATCCACCTACAGGCATGTTTTAGGGAGTGAACCTTCGGAGTACCTGGAGAAAACCCAGACAGACACAGGGAGAATGTTTTTATTACAGGCTTATAATATTTTTATGATGTTTACTAGTCTTTCCACCTAGGCATATGATGTGCTCATGCTTACTGATACCTTCCACAAGGAATTTATTATACCAACCTTGATGCACTGCTGTACCATTTCTCCAAAAAGCATGGCTGGGAGACAATCACCTTAGGAGACTAATTACACACAAGCGGGCAATCCAGGATGGAAAAAGTTGAGACATGATACTTCGGTGGAACAAAAACTTCTAATCTAAAATAGTAGTCAGAAAAAGAGTTGGAAAGTCAGAAAAAGATCAGAGACTGATGTTTGCCATGGAGTAATCTATGCAGAATGCAGACAGACACACTTAATCCTGCTAAGGTTAAAAGCTGCACCACACATGTGTTGCCAACCTGTGCAAACACAACATATGCTCCATGATGCATACTTCACATATGTGCTATGATTCACTGCACTGAGAGAGAGAGAGAGAGAGAGAGAGAGAGAGAGAGAGAGAGAGAGAGAGATAGAGATTGTAATTTCTTTCCATTTGGGAGAGGAAAAAACA
>JAOUWY010000015.1:10581573-10593627 GCA_025728095.1 Prietella phreatophila | reverse complement strand
ACACACACACACACACACACACACACACACACACACACACACACACACACACACACACACACACACACACAATGTACTTTACAACTTGGCATCATCAATTACACTGCTTAAAGAAGCAGCAGTTCTGGGTATTATTGCCATTAATCTGTTTGGACATGTGTGCTTAAACTCTTGCATTAGGCCCTTGCCCTTAAGTTCACCCCAGCCACCAGAAAGGCTGTGAAGGGAAGTGTTTGAGAGTAAACAAAAGTCTGGCTGTTACAGTGCAAAGAAAGGCCCATGCTGTAAAACAGCTGTGTTGTGGCCAAACAATGCCAGGCTAAGGGTTAAGGCTAGGTTAAAGCTGAACAGCTTACTCTGGCTCTTACTAGGCACAAGTCAACAGGTCTCTACAGCTCTCAGTCACAAGGTCACGGATGGCCTCAGGTCCCATTCTTTAAATCCGACGTCTAAGTACAGTATTGTATCTGTTCTTTGCTCCAATGTCACATTTATTCTGTATCCTTATGCCACTTTGCTATTTGTACTAATTTTGAGGTCAAACTAAATTTACCAGTTCAAAAGCTAAATTTATTTTCCACAAATTATAGAGATAATATATTCTTGAATAAAACAGACAGCACATTAGCTCTGTGCTATTTTATCCCAAGAATCCACCAAGCTAAATTCAAACCCTGACCTTTAAAGAAATTAACAGCACATGTGGTTCTGCTGTAAAGAGAAAAATGTAAAAAAATAAATAAATAAATAAAAAAAGGAAAAAAAGGAAAGATTGTATTTTGACAAAACTTTGCCTTTTACAACGATCACGTTATATAGTCTCAATTCATTCAACCATGATGAATAAACTGGATCATAAAAGTCAAGCAAAACACTAGCATACTGTGAATGGATTACACGTCTGAGTATTTAGATCCAACAAAAAGTTTAAAAGTAGAAAGGAAGAGAGAAAGAGCTGAAAACAAAAATAAATAAATAAATTGATACATCTTGAAACATTTAATCAATCGCAGTCAAAACAAACACTGACATGGCTACTCTCTCTCACCTCTCTGTCTCTACTCCCTTCTTACCAACATTCCCCCAGAGTCTTAAGCCCTGTTTACATTGGGACGGTTTTCGCAGCGTGTTTTTTTGTCTTCACACCCAGGTGTTAAACGCCGCAACGCGCTGAATGAAAGTGCAGATTCACTCCCTGATAGTAGTAGGCGCTTACTGAAAAGCAGAAATACACCGGTATACAAGGTGGCGGTGCACAACTTTCCGTATCTGACACCCACTTATCACTGAGAAGAAGAAGAGAGCCAATATTTACTCTTTAAGCCACTGACACAGTTGCTTTGAGACAATGACTATTGTAAAAAGCCCTATACAAATAAAATTGAATTGAATTGAATTGAATTTTTGTGAACTGGTTAAAGCACGTATACACATTTGTGAAATGTAAGATATTTGGTGATTTGGTCACTGCAACAAATACTTCTTTAAAGCTAAACCTTTAAAGTTCTCATTTTAACAATACTCTCTTTTTAAATAAGTTATGATTTGAGTTATATCAAAGTCACTGCAGTAGCATTCACATACTTATGGGACCCAAATTATTTTCTTTTTTAATCAAATTTTCTTGGGAGTGGGTGGGTATAACAAGGAAACTATTGTTGTGCCCAAAAATGTTAATGTTTCTGCAAACTGATTAGTGTTGAATAGGAATTGTCTTTTTTCTGGTCAATATGATAATACATGACTCAATAATGGGGCACTTAGCTATTTGAATTAAAGCTATTAAAAGGATACCGTGTTTCTGTGTGTAGACAGAAGGATTTTTTAGCAGTGAACATTTTATTTAAAGTATGTTACTTATACACTCAACAAAATTTTGGGTGCTTTCATCTTTTTCGTCTTCTTCTTCATCATAAGACAGTTAAATACTTGAACGCCACTGAGTTGTACTTTTATGTAACTTCAGCGATTCCGGGCGGGTGAACAAAAGTGAGAATCTCATTGGTCGGCCAGTTTTTGATGTGGTGAGTCAAAAAAATTAAAAAACAAACACTTTGACGCCACATATTTATGTCTGGGTGTGAACACTGTCATTGACAGCCACTGGGGCATTAAACGTACCATTTCTGATGCTGCGAAAATCGTCCCGGTGTGAACAGGACTTTAGCCTCATGCACACGCACCTTGGCCTTGTAAAAACAAACCAGAGCTTGTGCTCATCATCTCAGAGACTTTCACATCGCTAATAACGCTGACAGTTATTTTCCTCTGAGCCACTGCATAGCACTTCACCCTTGTATGATCATCTGGAGCTACAACATCACTACAACACCATGGGGGATGCACAACATCATGAGGAATATTCCCCATCCCAGACCTGTTGACTCACTGCGAGTGTTTCCTGGGATATTTAGGCATTCTCTCATCCTAGATGAATCATTGTCTGAGAAAACTGTACACTTTGGGGTCTTGACGTGTTTTTAAAGCTTTCCACTATTACGAGTGAGTAGTATTTGATTGTCTATGAGTCAACGGTACTAGATAAAGGAGTGGGAAAGGAAAACATTTGGCCCAGTAAACAGAGACTAACAAACCAACAAAGCTGGTAAGCTCATCAATAGGATCTCAGCATGCTTTCATGCACTCTGGAATCAAGGGGCAATAAACATTTGTCTGAGAATAAAAAGCTCAAATAAAGAACCATGCTGTGAGAACTGGACGACAGGGTTTTTTTTTTTTTTTTGGCGGCCAAGAACACAATCATATAAACGAAGAGAGAAACCTCCATTTCATAGACAAAAAGGAAGCACAATGAGAAGGCATGTCACTTAGATATATCACCATCCAAAAGGTAATGCTACAGGGGATTCCTTGATTGACAGCACCGTATTTGATCGATGGTAAGAAGTGAACCTCCCAGGCAGCTACAAGTAACAACATGATGCTTTATCAAGCTTTAGAAGATGAACCACACATTAATGACTGTGTGTGTGTGTGTGTCTGTATTTGGAAAATTCCCTTTAAAGAAAGCTTGCACATGGTATGAAATCACTTGTCTGATGCTTTCCTTTATTGTTCCAGCTTGCATTTGAACTTTGCTTTATTCATTCAATACAAAGCAGCACCACTTTCAAAGTCTTAGGGCCAGTAAATGCCCGAGACTAAAGATTTCTACTTATTGTTAAAAAAGAACAGTGAATTACTTCCAGGAGATGTCTAATGCGTTCCATGCTGCTTTGGCCTTTTCAAGCCATCTTAACTCAGAGCAGGGTCTCTAAACACCTTTTTCCAGTCGTGTTTCCTTGGCTGCTGTGTTTGTTTTGGTCTCGCATTGTCAGTCATTCTTCTCCTCAGCCTTCAGGAGTTTTTTTTATTGATTTTTTGCCCAACTCTGTCTGGTATGTAGTTACTGGTTCAGGACTTCCATTAAGAAGGAAAAAGCTTTTCCGTGAGAAAGGTACGGTTGAGCGCAAAAGTTTCCATTCCGCATGGTGTTCAAATGTAAAAAAAAAAGAAAAAGAAAAAGTAAACGTTAATACACCCCTATTTTATAAACTGTTCAAAAACATATCGCAATAGCAAAAAGCCAACAAGGTTTTCCTCATGACCTGAAATTTCTGCAGACCTGATTTGAAGAAGTTAGTGGATGACAACTGGCAGAGTTTTAATGAATAGTTCAAGAAGAATAAACAAATAATGTCTGAGTACTCTGAAAGTCAGGAAGAATCTAATTTAACATTCCTGGAAGATGTTTCCAGTGTCAGCACAGGTGTATCTAAATGAAACTGTATCAGAGGTTGATCTGTCCTGGGACAGACTGTCCTTCAGGACAGAAGACATTGTGGTTTGCGGTTTATCTGTGATACGACAACATTTTTTGGTCTTATTAATGTGAAGAAAAAGAAAGAAAGAAGTGGGTGGGGGAATGTTTATAGCTGCTATAATACAAGTGATAACTAGTTTGATGTGCAGATGTTCCACAACATTAAATGGAACTATTACAGGTTGGCATGTACAACATTCTATCATTCATTCACACAGTAACTGCTTTATCCTGGTGAGAGTTGTGGATCTGGAGCCTAAGTCAGGAACACAGAGTGATGGACTGACATTTTCTGACCCTATCTGAACTATTAATATCTAAATATATGCTAATTAGTCACTTTTGTTACATACAAATGAAAATGATAATGTGAGACTTGCCCTTGTTTTCTCCAAACGGTTATGCAAAATTTTAACTACTGTATGAGGCAAAGCAATACATGATAACACACTTCTGCTATTTCAACACTGTGATTACAGCAGAGAACACTGTGCCATATTTTTTAACGACAGGTTCTTCCTTGTTTTATTAGAATGATGATATGAAGGCACACTAGGTATAAGTTGAAACCTCATTCATTACTAGCTGAAATACTTCTGACTTTCCCTCAAATTAGCCCTCTGCTGTTACAATCACAAGTTAGTACACACTGGTCGACACGTTAACCAAGTTCACATCTCTCCTTGGTAAATGATAAATGGTTAGGCTGAATCATGGTCAAATACGTAAAGTTTAATCAGATGCATGACGTGTAGCATATTATAGGCCACTATAAATTAATTAGTTTTAGATGAATGAAAAGTTCAGGTCAGGCCTAGTAATTTTAGATTTCTAACCCCAATTCAAAAAAAGTTGGGACACTGTTTAAAATATAAATATAAACAGAATGCAATGATTTGTAAATCTCATAAACTCATGTTATTCATAATATAACAGAAAATTAATCAAATGTTTAACTGAGGAAATATACCATCTTGAGAAAAAAAAAGAGGTAATTTTGAATTTAATGGCCGCACCACGTCACAAAAATTTTGGGACAGGGCAACAAAAGGCTGGAAAAAACAGCTGGAGGTTAATTGGCAACAGGTCAGTAATATGAAACTAATAATATGATACTACAAAAGAGTATCGTAGAGTCTTTCAGAAATAAAGATGTTCAGATATCTCATCATCTACAGTACATAATATCATCAAAAGTTTCAAAGAATCTGGAGAAATCTCTGTGTGCAAGGGACAAGGGTGAAAAACAATACTGCATGCTTGTGATCTTTGGGTTCTCAGGCAGCACTGCATTAAAAACAGGCATGATTCTGTAATGGAAATCACTGCATGGGCTCAGAAACACCTCCAGAACTCATTGTCTGTGAACACAGTTCCCGTGCCATCCACAAATGCTGGTTAAAGCTCCATCATGCAAAGAAGAAGCCAAATGTGAACATGATCCAGAAACGCCGCCGTCTTCTCTGGGCCAAAGCTCATTTAAAACGGACTGAGGCAAAGTGGAAAACTGTTCTGTGGTCAGAAAAGTGGAAATTTGAAATTCTTTTTGGAAACCATGGACGCTGCATGCTCTAAATTAAAGAGGAGAGGGACCATCTGACTTTTTATCAGCGTTCAGATCAAAAGCCTGCATCTCTGATGGTATGAGGTGCATTAGTACATATGGAATGGGGACCTTGCACATCTGGAAAAGCACCATCAATGCTGAAAGGTATATACAGGTTTTAGAGCAACATGTGCTTCCATCCCGATTCCATCCCATCTTTACTTCTGAGAGACTCTGCCTCTCTAAGATACTCTTTTTATACCCACTCATGATACTGACCTGTTGCCAATTAACCTAATTAGTTTCAACATTTGAAATTTTTTCTATGTTTTATTGTGAATAACATTTTGGTTTGTGAGATTTGCAAATCATTCTGTTTTTTTTTTTTTTTTTTACATTTTACACAGTGCCCCAAAGTTTTTGCAGCAAACATAATCCTCAAAATTTATGGAATCTCATTTTGCTGAATCTAAAACAATAGTCTAAACGGAGACTGGCTTATGGCTGGGCCTTTATTTAATTTAGCAAATGTATAAGCTGTGAATGGACAGTATGGTCTTCTTTGATACAGCTGAATCTGTTTTTTTTAACCAGAGTGCAGATGGTTCCTGCTATTTAAACACTGTGACCCTTTTCTGTTACTGTTCAAAATTCTTAGACTAAATGTCCGTGAGAGAGTTGGTATGATCTCCAACAGTGCCAAGAAATCCATCTGGTACCAAACAGTGCCCAGAAATATACACACAACGCAAAAAATAAAACATCCTCACCAAGACCTGGGTCTTTTGTGAATGGAACACTATAGTGCAGCGTCTGCACACAGCTGACTCACCTCTGACTCACTCAAGAGACAGTCATCAAAGAAAAGTGTGGAGTGTAGACCTTAGATTTACCAGTGCACTGAAAAAAAGCAAGACTAAGAACTACATGTCCTCCCTATGTGCCAACGTAGCATCCACATATGGTTACTTTTTCAAACAAAAGACTTAAGGACTGAGTCAAACAGAGATATAGAACACATCGCACACCAGTCTATACCAGCCCCGAGAACACATGTGGGGTGTCTAGACGAGACTGTGATGTGGGGTAGGTAATGGAAGGGTGCGTGTGTGTTTGTGTAGAACACAGTTTAGTCTGAGACATTGCAGGTTTTGCAGTACACTGAATCATTACAAGGGAGTTTGACGGCACTGAAGTATATGCATCACTCCACTATGGGAAAGTGTTCTAAACACACACACACACACACACACACACACAGTTGCCTGTATCAGTGATAAAATAACTACCCCCAGAAGACAGACAGACACACACACGCACCTCTAAAAACTCATAATAAAGCCACACAAACACATTCGTTCTCAGTTATGATTCCTCAGGGACATTCAGACAGACTGTGAGGCCATTAACACTTGCACTTTCTCCTATCTCCAGTTATCAGACATTACCCATGAAGAGCTAGCACTTTAACCACAGCTCTATGTGCTATGTTCAGGAAACTTGCAACAAAACTGTTTAGTAGAGGGCATAAATCCTTAGGTTTTATGTCGAGGCCACTGCTTCTGAGGTGACGATAGCCATCTAAGACTTACAATGTTGTAGAAAGGGGTAGGATTTAGGATGGAGTTTTGTTGGCACATACTGTATTTGCATGTGTTGAACTAAATGGCATATGAACAGTGCAAATTAATTTTAACACAGCACGGATATCTCCACTCTTGCTTGGCACAGCATTTTAGGACTGAAGGATTTGCAATTTAAAGATATTTAGTGTTTTAAGTACTTGCGGTACAGTGTTTGATAGAACTAATGATATTATACACTGGGCAGTGGCGGCTCAATGGTTAAGGCTCAGAAGGTCAGGAGTTCAAGCCCCAACACCGCCAAGCTGCCAATGATGGGCCCTTGAGCAAGGCGCTTAACTCTCTCTGGTCCAGGGGTGCCGTATCACGGCTGACCCTGTGCTCTATCCCCATCTTCATAACATGTTGGGATATGCGAAGAAAAGAATTTCACTGTGCTGTAATGTATATGTGACAAAAATTCACACTTTCTAAAAGTCAACAGAGTGTTGATTCACCGGTTTGACTGCTGTTGTTTCTAATATAATTATTGTGTTTGGATTTGATTAAATTTTATTATGTCAAGTAATAGTACCATTAGCCTATACAGGTCTATGCTAGTATGCTCTATGTGCTCTGCAGTTTGCTTACAGATTATGTTTATAGTTGTGAGTTAGCAGCACACTAAGTGCTTGGTCAGTCTGAAGGGTATTCCAGACTGCTGCTTGCTGATTCATAAACTTAATAAAGGTGATAGCTGATTCATAACCTTGCTGCTTGCTGAGTCATGAAGTTGTTTCATTCTACAGTGGGGGAATTATTGAACACATTTCTTCCAGTAAATATGTTTCCAATGAGGCTATTCACATGAAATTCTTTTATGAGTTTTTTGGTCAAATTATTCGTAAACATGGAATTAGCTTCCACTGTTATGCTGTCAGCGAAGCCAGAGGACAGACAGCAGCTTTGTAAAGTTGAGGATTGTGTAAAGGACATTAAATGTTGGATGCTAACTAACTTCCTTTTACTTAATTCTGATTCAACAGAAGTACTTGTTTTAGGACCACGTGTAGCTAGAAATAATCTTTCTGATCACATGGTTACTCTGGATAAACTTTCTGTTTCATCATGCACATCAGTGAAAGGCCTTGGTGTGATTGTTGACTCCAGTCTATCATTTGATGCTCATGTAGGTAATATTACTAGGATAGCCTTCTTTCATCTCAGAAATATTTCGAAGGTAAGAAATATATTGTCACTACATGATGCAGAAATATTAGTTCATGCATTCGTCACCTCTAGACTAGATTATTGTAATGTCTTACTGTCTGGATGTTCCAGTTGGAGCATAAACATACTCCAGTTAGGCCAGAATGCAGAGTCCTAACTAGAACCAGAAGATACGACCATATCATCCCGATCTATTCAACACTGCATTGTTTCTAGGGTTATGTGCAATGCCATTTCTCCAAACATGGTGTGTGGTATGACAGCCAAAAAGTTAAATTTTGCTCTCATCTGACCAGACTACACTCTCCCAGTAATTTCATATTCTTGTCCAAATTAGTGATAGCAAACATAAACAAGCTGCCTTCAAGTGTTTCTGGAGCTCTTTCTGAGTGGTCCTTGACTCTTGGGCTACTCATATACACTACAATATACACTATGAATGACTGATGAAGGTGTAAAATGTTTAAATAGAAACACTTATACACTTAAAAACAACACAAAATAGACTACATATTTAATGTAATGGATATTGAGATGGATGCGAATGCAGTTAAAGCTTTATTAGAAGAGAGGCGGGCAGACAAATCCAATACAAAAATCTTGTCATTAAACAAGCGAGGCGTCGGCCAATCAGAAAGCAGGCACAATCAGGACAGAGAAGAGAACCAGAAACAAGCGAATGAAAACAGAATCAAGAAACTATGAAGCTATGAACAAAGATCAAAACGGCTCGGTAGAGTACTGTCAGAAAACAAAACGTTACTAGAATATTTTGGCTCGAACAAAGACACACGAGGGGTTTAAATGCTAACAAAAGCAAAGGTAAAACATAAACAGCTGTGAATAATGATAACACGTGAGGGAGACAACCAATAACATAACAAGGGCAGAGACAGGACAGAAACCAAAACAAAACACACTTGTCAAAAGTATACAAATGCTAAATGCTCTGGCACTCAGTGCGAGGGGAAATCATTAACAGAGTCACCCCCAAGGCCGCTTCGTGAAAAGTGTCAAAAAACACTCCTGGCCCTCTGGGCAAAATGTCCACACAGCCCCCCAGGTCCCAAGGAAAGCATTGTCCATAGTATAGCTGGTTCCCCAAGGAGCAGATATGAGGCTGGGGCAGGCTTGCCAGGGTCGTGAGGGAGGAACAAGGCTTGGGAGGTCATATTGTCGGCCTCAGGTGTGAACTGGCCTTGGGATGCTTTGCATTCAGCCTCAGATAGGAGCTTGACTTGGTAGGCCATCCCGTCGGCCTCTGGCGTGAACAGGACTTGGTAGGCGGTGTCATCAGCCTCTGGCGTGAGCAGAGCGTGGTGGGCCATGTTGTCAGCCTCAGGCATGAACAGAACTTGGTGGTTCGTCTTGTTAGCCTCGAAACACGGCTTGGTAGGCCGTGTCGTCAGCCTCTGACTGGAACATGTACAGTACTGTGCAAAAGTTTTAGGCACATGCAAAGAAATGCTGTAGAACAAAGATGCCTTGAAAATAATGAAATTAAATGTTTCTACATTGAAAAAAAATAAAGAGCAGTAAACAGTAGTAAATGAAAAAGTCAATATTTGGTGTGACAAAAAAATAAAAATAAAAAGAGTATCTTCCCTGTAACAGATTTTACTGTAACAGAAACATCAAATGCAGATACACAGAGATTTCAGATGTCTGAAAAATGTATGGTGCTTTGAGTCTGCATGCACGTGTGTGTTCACTTTATCAAAGAAGATCAAACGTATCTGTCTGACAGGTGTGAATTCATGAGGTTATGTTCTATGTCGAGGGGCATCCTCTCATCACCCGCCAACAAACTCTCCAATCAAATCGAGTATTTTGGTCCTATCTCACTTTCTACACACAGTAGCAATAAGACTGGGGAACAAACCACCCAGTGTAATACATAAAAGCTTCTTCAAATCACTGTTCTTAACCATTCCTCACTTAATGAATCTATATGTTGCTTTTAGAATGCAGTCGTGCTGCAGGCGAGGCTTTGTGAATGAACTTTTAAAGTGGAGACAGGGTGAGCTCAAGAGACTCTCCACACTGTAACACTGCAGGATCATTAGAGTGATATACTGAAGTGTGCAATGAAGGCTCTGACACCACCCACTCCGTCTATCACACAGCTAATAGCCCCTCTCTGCTCCTCATTACACACACACGCACGCACACATGCTCCCACATTGCCTACCACACAGTGCTAAAAGCTTGGTTACTTTCACCCCTGCACACAAACACAGACACACTCCCACACTGTCTATCACACACTGCTAATGACTCCTCACCACTTCTCATGTCATTTTGCACACAGACACAAACCTATACACAAACACATGTACATACAGCTTCGACCGCACTCTGCTGATGGCCTCTCTTCATTCCTCATCTCATATCCCACATATGAACACAAAATCACACTCACACATATGCACGCACGCACACACACACAATCTATTAAACTGGTGGCTCCATGTTCACTCATATATCAGTATTTCACACACCACTCATCCCTCCTCTCTACACATCAGAAACACACATACACAGAGTGCAAGTAGTTCATGTTAGGGCTGTCAGGGGGGCTTACGGGCACTCACAGAGGAGCTAACTGTAACTGACTGGTTGAGCAGGGAAGTATATCAGTTAGTGCTGGAGCTGGGATGAGAGCCAAACAATACATGATCTAAACCAGAACTAATGTAATAAGCACTTACATGAGTCATCTTGAAAACATTATCAAAAAGGGTGAAGTGATGGTGAATTCTCGGAAGGAGAGGTTTATATATCATGAAGAAAAGGGAAAAAAACCTTGAAGGCAACACGAAATGGTGTCAGACTGCACTGTGACTTGATCACTGACCCCAGCTTCAAGTGAATTATGGAAAAGCTTCTATAACTATTATACATTTTCAATGTATTCATTATAACTCCTCAGCCCAGGGCAAGCACTTTACTTGAAGGCTGCATGGGGATCTTATCATGAGGATTTGTCATAGAGTTTGCTCTGATCATGACCTTAACAATACAACATGTCTGAAGGAAAAGACAACATCTGGACACAGAACAAACACTTGTAGAAATTCACACCATCTTAAGACATCTTTTCAATACACTTGTGATATCTGAAATAGCATTGAACCGCACGAGCATATTCACAGTTACTAAAACCAGAGGACGTCATATGGACATTTACTGGAATATAGGCTGAGGCAGGCCAAGACTACTAACCCTAGTCCAACTTTCAGAGCACAGGAGCAATGGGCTGAGTTCTCTGAACACAAATACTCATGGTATCCGAGATGAAGACCAAGATGGAACAAATTATGCTTGGCACACAAAATCGTATAACCTTTAAATATGTAAGAGACCCCAGATATAACAACAGATTTCATCGATTTCTATTTGTCCTTCAGTCATCAACACTTTCACACTACTAGGCTTACCAGAACTAAACACCACACCTACTTTTGGATTATACTTGCAAGTCCTGACTCTCTCTGGTATTCCGCATGTGTGTTTTGATTTTGATAACTTTGAACAATAGACATGGTCACAAGGCAGCTTTACAGAAATTCGGGTGAAGACTCAGCAGCTAAGCAGAACTTACAGTGATGGTTGTGTATGAATTTTACAGAAGCCAAAACAAAATGTGGATGAAGCGATGACTGAGAACACACGATTGCCATCTTACAGCACAAGCTAGAAACGAGTTGGAATTAAAATGTATTGTAATATCCAGTAATATCCAGTATGTATGTGCTAGTTGCTACACTATGGCAGATTTCATCTGTCAGTGGAAATACTCAGCAATGCAAAACACATCATTTAGCAAGTGAACATATCTTGAATATAGTTACATTTATCTAATATTACTTATTGAGATTACAAAAAAAAAC
>JAOUWY010000015.1:10538008-10551522 GCA_025728095.1 Prietella phreatophila | reverse complement strand
GACTCCTGGGATAGGCTCCAGGTTCCCCGCGACCCTGAAGAAGGAATAAGCGGTTGAAGATGAGATGAGATGATAATTCTGATCAATATTGAGATCATGATTATGTATCATAATTATTCATTGATTTTAGGGACAACATATTTTTATTGTACTTTCACATTTAAATAAACAGACTGCTGCTTTCACCTCCATTTTTTTCTACATTCCTGCTAATGTAAACATCTTTGCATCAAATTAGACTGATCCTTAAAGTGCATCATCTTGTAGAAGCAAAATATAAATAAAATTGTACCCAAAATATAGGATAAATAATAATAAAAATGCCATCAACCAAATGAAAATATGCAATCAAATGAAAACAGTTCAGGCGTATGCAGAAAAGGCAATAACAATGTTTACAGGAGGAGAGGCGCAGCCAAATCACCCAATAGAATAGTGAGATAAGGATGACGACATTTTGTACCGGAACCTGGAAGTTAGCATCACAGTCATTCCCTCAACAAAAACCCAGTAGGATTTTCCCATAGGCTTTTGGATAAACATAAGCTTTGTGATCAACAAAAGTTTACAATACTAACATGTTTTGTCCATCAAGATAATTTTCACTAATAAACACAACTTTTATGAAGTCTCCATAAATACAATCACCAGAAATGAAAAACTAACAGTACACAATGAACAAACTACACCACGGTCACTCGATTTCAGCATCACCATTACCGAGCTTCCAACAACTTTTCCAAACTTGATTTAAAAACATTTTCAATAATACGGATTTACTCTTTGAATGAATCTTCATCCACTTTTTGGGAATTGTGCACAGCACACCTGAACAAGTTTATCTGCAAAGTTTTTTCCTGTTCTGCGTGATGACGTTTAGTGTCGCAGGCAACATCTATAGTCCCATTTTACAACATGTTAGTGGTGCCTTTTTCAATACACGTAAAAGTGTGGGGTATTACTGGTGTACTTTGACATATAATTAAACGTGAAAATATTTTGAGCTGGCTTAGTGGTTAGCACGTTCGCCTCACACCTCCAGGGTCCGGGGTTCGATTCCCGCCAGAGGCCATGTGTGTGCAGAGTTTGCATGTTCTCCCCGTGCTGCTGGGGTTTCCTCCGGGTGTTCCGGTTTCCTCCCCCAGTCCAAAGACATGCATGGTAGGCTGATTGGCGTGTCTAAAGTGTCCGTAGTGTATGAATGGGTGTGTGAGAGTGTATGTGTTTGTGCCCTGCGATGGGCTTGCACCCTGTCCAGGGTGTACTCCGCCTTGTGCCCGATGCTTCCTGGGATAGGCTCCAGGTTCCCCGCGACCATGAAGAAGGAGTAAGCGGTAGAAGGTGGATGGATGTATGGATATTTTGAGCTTGTGTTCACCACAGACCTTATTTCAGACTTTTAACCAAAATCCCATTCAACGAATACATTGATTTCAGGACGATGGGCAAGGAAAAGGCTTAAATGCTATCTCATTTAGAGGTTTTGGCATATAAAATGACATCATCCCTGCACCACACTATGGTGACTGGCTGTAAGTTTAGGAAGTGCTTGATTTGATCTGCAGCAAAGTGTTCTATTAGCATAGAACGAACATTAAAAATCAATATCACAGTAGATCATGTTCATGTAATCGTGGGCAGTCAAAATCGTAATCAAGATCAATTTTCAATTAATTGTGCAGCCCTACCAGAATATATGAAAGTTCCATAAATTAATAAAATAAAATACAAATTTGGAGAAAAAATTATAATTTACTTTTCCACAATATTCAAATTTTTTGAGATGCACCTGTATGTGCTACTGCTTATTACATAAACGGAGAAGAAGCACACAGGACAGGACTTACTCACCCCTGCCTCTTTGCTACGCATGGGTTCTGGATACTATCTCATTATAAAACTCTCATAACATGATGTAATGAAACAGCAACTTTAGACATTACACAGTTAATTAAGTAGAAAAGCATGTTTCTTAAGCATTTTAAAACCATTTTCTCCCAATTGCCAATTTTTAACCACTAGTTCTCGCCTATATTTTAGAAGAGCAAATACTAACATATGCTTTCTGATAGAAAGAACCTTCTGAGAGAAAGAACTACTCTGTTTTGTATACATGAACTGACAGATGTCTGTAATTGGCTAGTGTCAAGAGAAGAAAACCTTCCTTACTACCCAGAAAGCAGCCAATTGTGCTCTATTGGGCTCAAGGCCAAGCTAATGACAATCTAATGACAACAGATCAAATACTTATACTGTTACATAGTTATAGTACAGAATATACAGCATGTGAAAAACCCTTCACATGGTTAAATTTTGTATACAGACCTACAGTAATGTGAAAAAATAAGTACACCCCATGGAAATGGTTGGCTTTTTTGACATATTTGGACAAGCAAAAATTTCTTTGCTTTCATCTTTGAAACAGTGCCAATTAATAAAGGTGATATACTTTAGTGTTTGATTTACAAAACAACAAGGAAAATAGCTTTTCAATCATTTATTCAACAGAAATATCAACAGATGTGATATTCTTCTCTGGAAAAAGTCAATACACCCTTGGCCTCAAAAGTTAGTATTGCCCCCTTTAGCAGAAATAACTTAATGTATGCATTTTGCATAATTGTACACCAGGCTTGCTGGAATTTTTGACCACTCTTCAGTTGCAAGATGTTTGAGGGTTTTCTTGCATGTACTACCTGTTTCAAATCCCCCCACAATGATTCAAATCCAAGCTTTGGCTAGGCCTTTCCATAACCCTGCATTTCTTCTTTTTGAGCAATTCATTGTGGGATTTAATAGTGTGCTTAGGATCATTATCCTGTTGAAACTTTTGGACAGATGGCCTCACATTATCTCCAACAGTCTCTGATTTGATGCAGAATTAATATATGAATCAGTCAATGCACGCTGTCCAGTACATGAGTCAGCGCAGCAACCCCATAACCATAACATTTCCACCACTGTGCTTCACAGTTGTTATGAGGTGCTTCTCCTAAAAAGATTTTGGTCTGTGCCAAACATGTCTGTTGTTACTGTGGTCACACAACTATATCATTGATTCGTCTGACCAGCGCACATGATTCCAAAAGGCCTGGTCTTTCCTATATGCTCATTGGCAAACTGTAGTCTTGCAAAGGATTTTTCTTGACACACCTCCCATGCAGGTCAAATTTGTGCAAAATCTTTCTGATTGTAGAAGCATGCACTTTGACACCAACAGACATACTAGTAGATCCTCTCATAAAATTTTGTGGTTCTTGGAGACTTGTTTTTGCATCAGACTCATAGGTATTGACAACCTTTTTTGTGAAGGCCTTATAGAACTCTTTAGAGCTTGGCATGATGACACCACACACCTCATTAGCAAAGGGAACACCACTCACTAGATATGAGAGGGATATAAATAAGACAGGTTATGCACTCCCTAAGTAGGTTCTAATCACTGGCATCCAGTCTTACACCTGAGTGTAAATTTATGGATTTGATGGTGTGACAAATGTAGGGGTGTACTTACTTTTTCAATGTGACTGATCTGTTTTTGGTTAATTTAAAATGTGAAAATTACTACAAGATGTCAATTTTATGTGTCATTTGATAGAGTGTATCACCTTTATTAACAGGCAGTGTTTCAAAAATGATCAAATGTTTGCTTATCCAAATATGTCAAAAAAGCCAACAATTTTCTGATTACAAGTCACTATCTGATTATGTCCTATATCTTTGTAACTATCCAACAGTTCAGATCAAATTGTGACATTTACTGTATGAGGAAATCACTGTTAGCTAGGAAGGCTTTTTACTCTCACTCAGCATGTTTATTGCAAGAAGACAGTCTACATTAAAAATGAAATAAAGACATTAAGATAATTTCCTAAATTTGAGCTGTCAAAATATATTATAGGTGGAAAACCCCAATTTTGGCAAAGCCCTAATTGTTCGTCATTTTTGGCTGTTTGCCAGAATTAAGCCACAGCATCACATAGCAGATTTTCCCAGACCGTGACACATATGAAAGCTATTTATACCAATGCTACACAAAGTATTTAAGACAGTAGGATGCGAGATAGCAGAGTTACGGCTCACAGCACTGATGGTAATAGTCTAAGCATTATAGTTACGGTAAGGCATGGTTATTGCACATTGCGGTCCTGATTTGGCCTGAACAACAATATTACAACAGTTTATAGTTAATGATTCGCACATGCATGGGTGAAAAGCAGGAGCTTGACAGCTCTGGGATGGAAACAGGATATCCCAGATCTGGGATAGAAACATTTTAGGGACATTTCATGGGTATGTTTTTATTCATTTATTTATTTAAGTTTAATTGAACTAGGTTAGGCAGTGTGAGCTCCCCGCTTGGCAATGTGCAATTGCAAATTCACTGTTTATTTGCTTCAAAGCTGGAGTAAAACCCAAATATAGTTTCTTCTCTGTTTTTGCTCTCACTGAGCTGTGCAACCCTGAATCGTGCGTAATGTAACTTGAAATGTTTATTGATGTGAAGGAATACAGCAACTTTCTGAACTTGGAAGAATCGTTCAAGCGAACCTTCCCAATAGGAAAGTCATGCTTAACAATGTCAAACCTACACGAGGCAACGTACGTATGTAACAGCCTCAAATGGCACAAGACCTTTCACACAGAATATAACAGAAGCTGCTCAACAGCTCTAAGAGACTAACTTAAACGAATTCATATGCTGCAATGCTTTGCTGGGATGTATACTGTGAAATGCAGACCCACCATACGATTTTTGTAAACTTTGTTTTACCATGGACGTCCTCAAAATATACAAGATTCATGCACAGTGAAGCGGCGTGGCATTGAAATGGATGAGATTAAATGCATGGATTGCACTGCAGAAGAGGGGTTCGCCACATTTGATTAACTTCATATGGAATCGTGCAATGTTGATGAAGTCATACACATTCAATCCTCCAACCCCAAGTTCTAATTTTTCCTCTCAGAAGGGGAGTTTTACTCCAGTACACAAGTCATCAATCAACTGGGGCTTGGGCTCACCAGCCAAGCACTGGAAGACCAAAAGAGCACTTTTTCTTTCTTTCTTTCAATTTTCAGCCGTATTTTGCTGTCATAGACAAAAATTGCACATCATAAAATACGTTTATGCTTGTAAGTTGAGATCGGTGGTCTTAAAATTTCATTATGTGATGTACTCACCGGCGGCTGATTTAGTGTCACTGCAACCAAAGGCAGCCAACAACAAATTTCCTAAATTTGTTCAAATGATTTTTTAATTAAAATTTCTGATTGTGAGCATGGATACGACACCAAAAGGTGGATGACGTGAAACTCATGGAACAGATATAAATGTTTATGTTTACACAAGCTTCTTTGTATCCTTTAAAATACTGTCTCACATTAATCAATATAATAATAGCAGACATGCTTGGCCCTGCATACAATGAGCTGCAAAGATACCGCGCATGCTAATGCACAGAAATAATATTCGTGTTACATAAAGCACACTTTCCAAGTTGCACTCTTTTACTCAGACACCAAATAGCTTGAACGTCATCTTCTTCATCTTTTAAAATCTGTTTTCTCTAGGCATAACAACTGTGCAACTGTTGAATAAAAATGCAGACTCTCAGATTCTTGACGGTTCAATCTATTTAAAATTTTCATGCAATCGTCAATTTAATCTCCTCTAAAGAACTTTCACAAAACATTCATCTAACACTGTATGAAGGGCTTGTTTATGTGAGCCAGTTTTTCGCACGTGCCCAGATCTAACTGACTGATAACGTAGCCAGAACACACTAACTGTCTTTAATCGTAGGTCTACTGTTGGACGATTCTCACTGTATAGTCGGACACAGAGAACACTATCACACAGTCTGTAATACAATGTGGCAAAAGGTTTATTAAGATTGACTTGTACAGTGTGACAATAATTACCTTAAATGACTGCTGTAATCACACAGCCTAAAGCAGACTTAGGTCAAAACACTGGAAAGATAATAAGCATCCAAAATGGCTGCTTGGCTCAGTCATGGGCTGCAGTCAACCTGTTGGTTTTGGGTAGAGGGCTGACCATATCTGGCTGAAATGTTCATTGCAACATTATAACTGTAGGACACTATTTTACTAAAATCCCAAATAATAAGTCCTAATGTGCAATGTGATTTATTTGTGATTATCAAAGAACAATTTTGTGAATGTCATCACATGCAAAGAAGGGATGAAAATAATATGTAAACTAAGGATTTTGTGTGTGCAGTTTTTTCTTGACTGCATGTCAAAAGAAGTGGATCCTTTTAGAACTGCACGTGCAGTATAATGGTTATTAAAGCTGGGGAGATGTGTGGACTGATTAAGTAATATGGATGCAAAATAAACAAATGTATGCTTTGTTCACAAGGTATGGGTCTTTGTGAAAACCTTTCCGCAGGCTGTAAATCATGTGGAAACAAATAATTAGAAACCAATTGTTGCGGTACTATTAACCCATAATTGTAAGAAATGAAGAATGAAGATTTTGTGATAATATTTGTTATTAAAATCTAGTGAATGGAATCATTTTGTATTCAACTAGTGAATACAGGCATTGGAAATGTAGTACCTGCCCTTCAGTCATACTCCCTTCCTCTCAAAATCTCCATTTCCAAGGTGCTCCAATCCTTTGAAAGGCCATGTTATTAGATCAACAGGAGCAATTTTTGTGGGTGTTTGAATATGTTTTTCCACACAAAAACCAGCCAGCCAGACCCCAAATGTCCAGGCATTACGGGACTTGTAGTGCAGTAATATGCACATAGACTTTGTTCTCCTAAAGCTCCAGATCAAGTCATGCTGAGCATCCTGTCTGACTCCAAGAAATTTCCTATTGTTTAGAGAATGGTGAGAATGTGATGATGGACTTTAGAAGCTGCTTTCACAGCTCAATTCCCCAAAATAAAGCTAAACTTCTGGTTAACTGCTACATGAGTGAATTATTTTTGGCAACACTCATGTACTTCCATTAAAAATAGCAGTTCCATAAATTTTTTTTTATAAAATAAAAACACATAAACTGCATGCTATTTGAAAGTATGGATCCAAAATTCGAATGTAAATATGTAGACTCAGTAGGCTGATCTACATTATATGGCCAAAAATTTGTAGACCCCTGACCATCACACACATATTTGCTTGTTGAACATATCATTCCAGATTTACTCCCCCTTTGCTGCTAATTCCCACAATTCCCAGTCTTCTGGGAAGGCTTGCCATAAATATTTTGGAGCATGGCTGTGGGGATTTTTGTCAGCAACAAGAGCATCAGTGAAGTCAGACACTGATGTTGGGCGAGGCAGCTTAAGGTGCAGTCAGTGCTCCAATTCATCCCAAAGTGGGGTTGAGGTCAGGCCTCTATGCAGGACACTCAAGTTTTTCCACTCCAATTTTGGCAAATCATGTCTTCGTGGAGCTCACGTTGTGCACAAGGGTATTGTCATTCTGGAACATGTTAGGGCCTCTTAGTTCCAGTGAAGGGAAATTGAAATACTACGGAACAGAAAGACAGCCTATATAATAGAGTGCTTCCAACTTTATGTCAAAAGTTTGGGCAAGAACCAATTACAGGTGTGATGGTCAGGTGTCCACTTTTGGACATATAGTGTATATTATAGTCAATTAACAACTGGTTAACATACAATACAACAAACTGATCTTATAAACTGTAAAGAGAGGGACTGACCGTTGTCTTTTTTTCAAGATTAGGTGGAGTTTTTATATCAACATGATCTCACACACAAAAATGTAGATCAAAAAGTTATGATCGCAACTTAATTTGTATGAAAATGATCAAAATCTGACCACATTGCAGTTTTAAATACTGTAAAATGAATTTTTCATGAGATCGTGCTGTTTATATGTATCAGTGACTTATGTGACGCTTCACACTCAAAATAACTGCAGCATGCAATCATGGCACAAATGTTCCCTCAAGCTGGCACAAATAAACTCGTGACAGGTTTTTGATTAAATTATCCATTATAAAATGGAACCAGGCCAAACGCACAGCTGTAGGTCAACTTCTTGGTGCCAGATTATTCAGAAAAACTCATTTGGGTATGTTTGTATTTCGACCAGGATGAGCAACACTTGCCAGCCTTGAAACAATGTCTCCAGTGTGCAAGCTTCATACAGATGCTGCATCAACTGCATAATCATCTCCTCACCAGAAACGAACGAAAGGGAAAATAAACTATTCACTAATCTCGCTGCAAATTACAACGCAATCTGATTAAACCCATGAGTATGTAACTGTTGAATTATATCAAAGGCTGGAAAACGACAAGTGTAGTCCTGTGTTTTGTCTTAATTCAGTACGTTTGGTGAGTCTCAGATGGAAAGTGTTTTCACTGTGCTAATTGAGTGCTAACAACAGCCCTTTGCATGTTTTTAATTTACAGAACATTAAACCTTCTAATAAACGTCAGGGCAGAACATGCCTGGCACAAACTGACATTCCCATTTCTTAATACTGCCTGACAGAGAGATTTAACTCAAATCAGAATAAAAGAATAGTTTGTATTTTATGGAAAGTGCACTTTGATCACATAAAAGTTTTTTTTTTAATGATTGAGAGTTACTGTTAAAATATTGGCATATAAATGAATAGACTATGAAAGCATGACTGCCGACGGACCTGTCTGTGTAGCAACTGATAAAATCTTTACATCGTAAAGAGTTATAATTGAGGAGGTGAAAATCTTGACTCCATCATAGGAGAGAAATTTGTACAACCTCTAAGTGTTTTAAAGTCTGCAAAGTGAATAAACACACAGAATACACTGTATATAACGTATATACATTATGTTGCAAGAGAGCAAGATAATGAGAGGAAATGACTTAAATGTGTGTGTGTGTGTGTGTGTGTGTGTGTGTGTGTGTGTGTGTGTGTGTGTGTGTGTGTGTGTGTTTGTTTGTGCTACTGCCAGGGGGTAGCTGTCTCGACACCTCCCTGAAACTGGAGAGTGTGTGTGTGTGTGTGTGTGTGTGTGTGTGTGTGTGTGTTTGGGGCAATGGGAAGTTCATTGTTGTTGAATCTGGTTTGGTTTATGATGCATTTAAAAAAAAAAAAAAAAATTAGGTGCATTTAAAACTCACATGCTAAATTTTACTGCTTTCAATTTCTGGATGGAAATGCAGGAGACAGAAGTATAATATTTCAGCTGGCTGTGAAATCCAGTGCTGGAAAATAAAATAAGAAAAACATAAATAACAGGCGAGTGAAGTGAAACAGTGGAAAATTACCATGAGCTCCGGCGTGTAACAGACAGAGTGGGTCAGAGACGATACACAGAGAAACACAGTCGCTTCTATATGTTCAACCGAGAGAATAAACAGGACCATCATACACATGTACACACACCTCGATTTGGCTGGCAAATTTGACACTTGGCCCAGAGTGTGTGGACTAATGTAGAATAAATCAGCACAACTCAGGAAAAACAATATTTGTCTGTCTTTTTTTTTCTTTTCTTTTCAGTCAGATTTTTTTCCTTTTTTTAACTCACATGGGACAGATCACATTACAAGAGCAAACATATGAAGACTGTCCCTGCATTAGCCGAGGTGACAGGACATCTGAGCTCCTTTTGGGGACATTATTAGCATTTCCCACTGTCTGCTCTAAGCAGCAACAGTGCATTAAATATCCACATGAAGAAAGACTAAAATCTCCAGAACTGTGCAAGTGTGTGCCCAAAACCTATCAATAGTCATCACAAGCACATAAACAAATAAACTGACTGATTGGTTAACACAGGACATGTGGCATTGTCTAAGAACCTACTGCACAAGCCAAAGGTCCTGGGAACCCAAGGCCTGTTCGTGATTAAAGATTTGCAAAAATAATTTTCAGTTGTTAACATAATTTACTAACGCGCTGCTTTCCAATCGTGAGGTGTCAGACTGTTGATTAAAAGCCTCTTGACTGAGGAGCGTTTAATGTTGGCCTGCTGAAATATTACGTTATTGCAGTCATAATTCAGCGGTAGTACACCTCACAGTAAACTGGAAACAACCCTGGTTAGAAGAAACACCCACTCACATAAATGCATATAAACATTACTTCATACTGAATACTGATAATGGTTTCTAAACTGTTCCCATTGCTACAATTATTCCAGTTAAAGCTAAATCAAACCAAAAGCTACTGGACTCTTTAGGGCTCAAATGAAACACTCGCCTTCCCCATGCATTCATGTACACACTGATTTAAACTGACATGAAGAAAGCAGATCAAAGGACGTTACTGAAGCACAAAAGGAATCAATCACCGGCCATATGTGTATTGTGAGGTCAACAAATGACAGATTCCTTATTGCACATACGTTTAGTGTTTATTTTTAATAAGAACTGCCCCCTGTGAAAACATGCCTCTTTGTATTTTGAACAGATGTTGATGCAGCATGTTCCAGTGTCATAACATTGTAATGGATCAAAATTTTCAAATGACTCTCGAATTAGCGTTTCCAAATTGATAGTAGTGTGTGAATGTATGAGTGAGCGTGCCCTGTGGTGGATTGGCGTACCTCGCCTTGTGAGTTCCTTGGGATGGGATTCTAGCTCCCACGTGGTCCTGTGTACGATAAGCAGTACGCAAAATGGATGGAAGGATTGACTCTAGCCTTAAATTTTATTCAAATATCACCTAGCATGACTCACTCACAGTGTTTCCACCTCACAGATCCAGGGTCCTCCATTCAATCCTGAGCTCGGCTTACTGCCTGTGTGAAGTTTTGCCTGTTCTCCCAGTGTCTATGTCTAGGTTTCTTCCAGGTGCTCTGGCTTCCTCCCTCCTCCCATAAACATGCCAACTGATGGCTCGGCGACTAAATGGCCCCTAGGTGTGAATGTGTGTGCATGCCATCCAATCCAGTGTGCTTTCCTGCCTCACATCCCAGGACAGGTTCTGGATTCAGCATGACCCTGACCAGGATAAAGATGAATGAATAACTCACAGAGATGCTGTTAGTAAAAGTCTTGCCATTATCATCTCTGAAACAACTTGGACATGGAGAAGATGAAATTTCTCCTTCATACATTAAGTTATTTAATCATAAACAATCTGGTGTGATCTTTGGTGTGAGCTTGTATTTCAGACATTTTGACCTTTTTGCAGCATTATTATGAGCATACAGTACTTCAGTCTGAAAACCTCCTTCTATTCCATCTCCCTTTAAAAGAGCCTCATCATCCATCACTCAGGGACACACTGTGACCTCCTCATCGTAAGGGAAAATAATATTTACCAGAGTCGTGTCCATCATACTAACAGACAGATCCTCCTAATTGACAATAAGAAATGAGGCTTTTTCAGGCCTGTAATTCAAGCGATATCACAGGAGAGAGCTGTTTTTTTTAAATCTGTCTTTGTAGCTCATTTATCTCTTTAGAGATTCAGAACTGTAGTTAGACTCCATTCCTGTCAGTGTCTGAGCAGTGAAGTCCTCTATTCTTCAGGATAATTTTAATTCTGTGTGTTGGCCTGGTATTATATCTTGGTGCGCACCAAATGTCTCCACAAGGACAGGAATTATCTCACGGTTTTGAGGAAAACATTTTCTTTTTAGTTAATGAGGTTAATGTTAGGGTTAGGAAGGTACTCACAAGGATAGTAGGATAAATGTGTGTGTGTGTGTTTGTGTGTGTGTGTGTGTGTGTGTGTGTGTGTGTGTGTGTGTGTGTGTGTTCTTCTGCAGTACTAATGAGGCTTTTAGCATTTTCATGCCACAGATGATGGTTATCAATTCCATCCCAAAAACAGAACAGCTACTGTTGAACCGGTTCAGTCATGTCTATAATCATTCACCTGCTGCCAAAAGCAACACAGAGGACGTGAATGTCAAACATCATTAGCATACATTAACTATAACCTTCATTTTCATATCCAAAAAGATCAAATACATTACAGAGGGAGGCTCATGATACACTGTAACCTAAACAAAACAGTTTTATATCCAGACAGCGCTCTCTTCCGAGCTAAGAGAAGTCACTGAGGACATTTGATAGAATTAGGAGGCAAATAGTTGATTAGCAGTGATGTGGAAGCAAAAAGAAAATCACATTTAACCACACAACACAAATCTGACCAGCTGTACACATAGGGGTCTGGATAAAGGTACACGTAGGAGTGTATGGAGAAGTATACGATTTAAAAAAATGTAACTAATCAAACAACTGGCTTGCATTTGGACCAATAAATACAAACTGCATCAGAGACTCATCAAAATGTAAGCACAGTGAAACTGGGAATGCATTCTGTCTCATGGTGAGGAGTCTCTTCCTGGTAGAAGCAGGAAAAATAACTCTATTTACTCTTCTCATTCTTGCTATCCCTGAGGTGCAATGGAGCATGACATAATCCAGTATGTCTCTAAGGTTTATTCTTCATTTCATATTCCATTTAATATGGACTTGGACTGCAAGCCAGGTTCGAAGAGATGGTCTGTAAAATTAGCATGTTATGATATGAGGGGAAAGTTTATTTTCTGGTACAAGACCCCATTGTGGAAGTACAAAAAGGTTTATTTTGAGCTCAATAGCCTCTTTTATAGTAAGCTCAATTAGGCTCTTGCCTTTTCTATTGAAAACCTGGCAGAGCTACTGAGAAAACCTTATTCAAGGACTTAAAAAGAAAGAGGACCTAAAGTAATAACCCAGAATATTCATGAAGAGAACAAAAAAAGAATCAAACAAATAAATTGAAATCTTGACTAGTATCCAGAGTAAATATTATATTAACAGACAGATACAACTAAAACGCTACTAAAGAGATTGTCTATGAGTGAAGCGCAAAACAAATATAACATGTACGCTCAGGAATAATCTGGTGTTTTTTTAAGATTTAAGGTTTGGTTCAATCACTCAGCAGAAAAGACTGATAGTATAAAAGTAATCCCAACTCACTATGTAAAAGATGAGTCCATCTTTATGCCACTTTCATTCTCTCACCTGTTTGTGTAGCCAGACAGCCTAAAGCTGGGCTCTGGCGGACCTGATGCCCCACTCATACATACTGTGCATGCCTGTGCAAGGTTCAAAATCTCTCAGCAGCCACCAATCTCACAACACACTCTCATTCTTCTATTGAATACAGATGCACAACACACATGCTTCAATATGCGCTCCTACAGCACACACACACAACAAATCTCTCACTCCATTTACTAAACATACACACATTCAAGTGAACTATGCAAGGATGCATGCACACACACACACACACAAACACACACACACAAACACACACACACACACGCATAGGTATGTGTTCCTTGGCTGATGGACAGGAAGCTGCCAGGTTAATGCACTCTAACAGAAACAGGTTGAAAGAAATGACAGCAGTTGGATAACACACACATTATTAGTCCTTACACACCTCAGTTTTACATATGAGTTAACGCTCACAGACAGGCTCCACACACACACAAACACACACACACACACACACACACACACACACACACACACACACACACACACACACACACACA
>JAOUWY010000015.1:10498451-10512255 GCA_025728095.1 Prietella phreatophila | reverse complement strand
CTTTAGTGGTTTTAGTGCACAGGAGGAAGATGAGATAGCCATCAATGACTTTTCCTGGTAGGCAACTGTATTTTTTTAACCAGCCGTGTTACAGGCACTGTTCGGAAAAAAAGCATTTACTGTACGTATTTAATTAAAAGTAAAAAAAAATCTTTCTGTGTAAATATCTCATGTTACAACATGGACACCCGCGGCTTATAGACAAGTGCGGCCTATATATGTACAAAAATTTTTTTCTTTTTAAAATTAGTGGGTGCGGCTTATATTCAGTGCGCTCAATAGTCTGAAAATTACGGTAATATCTATAGTTTACTTTGTTTTACAGTAAAAGAGACATTGTGAAACTTTGCACTGGAGAGGAATTGATCATTTGTCTAAAGTGACTCACCCCTGTGGGCCACAAAATAGTTGTCACCAAACACAAAGCAACAGATTATACTTAAGTGAACCTTTAAGCTGTTTTGCTGCCTTTGACGGCTTCACCTTAAGCATGTTAGATCAGCTGGTGTATAACTGCCCTACACATAGCAACAGTAGATTAGTGTTTTCCTGACGGTGAGTTAACAACTTCACTGTGAGGTATTTGTTCATCCCCCACCGTCTACCCACCAAACCAACAGTGACAGACATGGTGATAGATGAATCAGCCATTGTTTGGAAAACACGTGGCAAATACATCAGGGACTCAGCAGAGGATCAACTATGAGGGCATACACCACCCTCAAACACATCCCTTTCAAATCGCACTAGGAGGTAGAAACCTGAGTCATGTACAAATAAATACTTTTCTGTCAAAATATATACTCTTGGGGTAACTAGAAACGTATTTCAAATCATGCATCTCAAACTATACAAGTCACTTTAGACTGTAATGACTTCAATTTCATCTGACCTTAAATGCCCACTTCTTCTATACAAGCAATGCAACTAAAGCCCTTTTTTTTATTGTGTGGTTAGGGTTTACGGAAAAAAATGGTCAGAGTTTACTGGCTCTATGCCTAATTTTAGGATTATGTTTTTTGTTTTTTTTTATAGATGTTTACTTGGAGTTAACAGTTGGGGCAAGTGACAACGGAGATGCAGGAATGAATTTAAAATCAAAGCATGGCATTTCTGCTGAAAATAGTCAACCACATCAACATTACCTAGTGTCCCAATATATGACATGTGATCTGCCCCCTGTACATCATACACTCATTTACACTGAAGCACAGTTTAGCATAGACAATCCACCTACCACAATGTTTTTAGACGGTGGGAAGAAACCAAAGAACCTGGAGAAAACACATATGAACATAGGAAAATTCTGCACAGACAGTAATCCGAGCTCAGGATTAAATTGAGGCGACAACACTACCGACAGCACCACCGGGCCGCCTTGGAGGACAAAAACAACCATCAAATAATAAACCTCCCAGATGCATATTGTGCACTTTCAAACAGTGACATATTATTGTATCCGAAAGCCTTCGTTTTACACATGATGGAACTAATTAACTATTGTTACAGAGCTTCCAGAAGCATATGGTGTTGATCAAAGACACATGAAAATCCTGTGTGGCTGTACAGAATTACATAAACACCTACACATAGAAACCCACTGCCTTTCACTATTCATGTACTGCCAAATTAAATGATCACCTCCTGTTTCTTACTAAATTACTGGGATAATGCAAAAACCTGCACTGTGTTTGATACAGAAGAGTGAAGTCTGGAATACAGCTCTCATGTGAAGAGACACTGGCCTTCTTGTAAACTGTGTATGTCATGCACGATTCATAGAAAATGGATATTCTGAATTTGTTTTCCTCTGGACTAAAGTAGAATGACAGGCCTTACAAGTTCAAGTAGACCCCAATTACTAACAGTAGTGGGAGCTCTCTACTGGATACATATTCTGCAGATAAACCAAGATACAGCATGACATGAGGCACTTTAAAGACTTGGCAATTTGGCGCAGCTACTTAGCAATAACAAGCATGATGGCATTAACAGAGTAATTAGCATGAATGTTGAAACTTTGGGACCTTTGTTTAATCAGAGTGTACAGATGAGAAGTTGAGAGAGCTGGACAGACCAAAGGACTAAAGTGTTGCTTCATCACTCTCTTTAGGTAGACATGAATTGACAGCTAATTCACACTGGAACTACTATCAGCATGTAGTTGAAAGGAATTGTGGGTAATGTATATACCCATTAGCCAATGAAAGTAGACCGGTATGCTGTTGACACATGACATGATTATGATATATTGATAATGAATATTAATATGCAAGTTGTTCAGGTTGGTGTTTTCCTTTAATGACAAGTTTTAAATAAATTGAATCTACTGGGAGTTTAAATAGTCCCTATTATGCTATATAAAAGTGCCTAATTTTGTTTTAGAGGTCTCATACAATAGGTTTACATTCATCCAAGGTCAAAAGACACATTCATTTTCTCATGAGTTACACTGCAGCATCATGTCTTTTTCTCAAGGATCCATTCTCTCTAAACTCAGAGAGCCTACTCTGCCCTGATTGGTCAGATGTCCCAGTCTGTTGTGATTGGTCTACCGCTTAGAGCGAGTGGCAGAATGGAAAGGCCCATTACCATATCTAAATTTCAGTTCAGTAATAATGTCATCGGTTTTACCTTATCAATTTGAGCCTGAGTCTAATAGTGAAACATTGGGAGATCAACCTGAAACACCATCGCAAGCACGATGAGAGCAGGACGTTTCTCAGTGGCAGGTTTGTATGTTGTTTGATAATAACATGAGCTAGTTGGTTAGCAGAGGCTAACAGCTAACAGGCTAACAGCTGTGCACTGGCTATACATGTATACAACACAAACCCACGCATTTGGTACATGCAAATATTTATGTATAGAAAATATATGTATAAATATTTAATCATAGACAGGAACACAACCGATGGTCGGAGTTAAACTGCTGTGGCATCATTTTCAAAATGAATTCTAACCACTGATGCTCTATATCCTCATCCTTTGGGAGTCCATGCAAAGTGCTTTTGCAGTGCAGAAAACAATGTCTTCTAGACATGGCGGCAAAAGGAACCTCTCAGGGTTCCTACAACTACAGCTGTAGTGTTTGAGGGCAGTTCACAGTGCACGTTGTTCGCAAGCAGCCGATTAAGACCAGAGGCAGGGTTTTTTGTTGCAAACCTACGTAGGATTGTACGGGAAGTAAATATGGAAATACCCAATGACTCGTTTCAGCTGTTCAGAATCTGTTCTTTCATTTGGGAAACAATATCTCCGCTTGTGGTGCACTTAGATTTTTGAAACTCTGCAGACTTTTTTCATTCACAAACAGCTATATAACACACTACATGAAAAAAAAAATATCTGAAAAAACATAATGGGGCGCTTGAGTAAAAAAAAGGAAAAGTGCTGTTAATATGATACAAAACAGATAGATGGGATAGATTTTGTTGTGTTTCAATTCCCCCGTGCAGCAGCGCACCTTGGGCGCTGGCGCACATGCTGCTTCCAGGTCACGTCATGTGTGACGTATGTGGAAATGCCCGCAGCTGGTAGTGCTTGTGGGCTAATGACTGTGTGGATATATACCGTGCGCCGTGCTTCGCGGCTCACTGAATGAATGTATGTAAAGGAATATATGGACATACGAAAAGGTCTTTGTATGTATGCCATTTATAGCATGAGTGCGACTATAATAAGTCTTTGGTTCATGTTGTGTTTATGCCATAGCCTTAGCGTTAGCATTAGCCATCGCCAAGTGAGCATAGCTCGTAGCATAGCCTAGCGTAGTTAGTTGAGTGAGATACATTTCTCGTTTCTGTTTGGTTTGCTTTCTTTTGTGCAAATAAAGATCTCCGTTTGAACTGGGATTGCATCCTGCCTGATCTCCTTCATGCAAGCTGAGTGCAAACATGCATGTATACCTCCACTTTGTGGAGGATCTTCATAAACCAGGTCTATGAGGTGAATTGCATTTTAAACATTCTAGAAAATCTTACAGGCCTCACCGTAATATGTATTTCTCAAAGTTCTGTGTGTTTCTCAGAGAAAGTTATTTCCAGTTAACAGTGCTTGGAAAATGGATGCCAAATGTCCATGTTCATAAAAGACACTCATTATCATTATTACTGTTGCACATTTGAACGTCCTGACTTGCCAGGCAATGGCTTTTTAACTAGTGACTGGGTCAACAAATCTTTATAAAACACAACAGAAAGCAGGACACTCGTTTATTCTTCCACTTCACTTTCCAATACAAATGATCAAATATTCAGCCTGAATTCCAGGCAGATCACGTCATCTTTAAAAGGCTAAAATGTCAAAGTAATTAAGTGCATAGGGGTTTATTAAGCCAGTGGATCGATGTGAAGTGGCTGTTCTGGATGCAGGGCTACATTATGCTGGAGCAGAGGAGATGAAACAAGATTGTTGAATTAATTTGAGATATTGAAAAAGGCAGGCCAGGCCTTATGTGTTGATGCTGGAGGGACAAATGTGTTTGAGACTCTAGCCAGTACTGACTTACTTGGAAGCATGTGAGAACTTGCTTGGGATTTTAAATTTGTAACTGGGCCTCCTTTATACCAGCATCGCTAACAGGCCTGAAGCAACTACTATGGACACACCCATGCAGGTGAAATAAATCAATATAACACCGGTAACTGAAGTCAGCCAGAGTAAAATATATGGCTATATGTTGGCTGCTAGCCTTGCGGTTTCAAAAATGTGAGAATTTAACAAACACATTCAGTAAGACAAACTTATGAGTCGCTTTCTCCATTACAACACAGGTACTCCCTGCCATTCATTTACTAAACATCACATAAATTATTTCATTCATGGCTATAAGATAGTACAAGCACTTTAGCATTTTCCTGGTTTTGACACTGCCTGACTATAAAAGAGAACAAATCCCCAGAATAAATAAAGAAATCATGTCATAGAAAGACCACCCAAGTAGGCTGTGCATGCATGCAAGGTTTACCCTGCTATTATTGAGGGTTGTTACTAGAAACATTACTAGAAAGATACAGGACCTGTGATGAAATTTCTTAAGAGTTTCTTAAATGGTAGGATATTGTGCCTATTCAGCATGCTTTCTGATCTTATGATTTATCTCCTTTGAGCTTTAGTGAATGAAAGAAAACTAACACTGTCCCTACATTATACTGACTAGTCTCACGGTCACATCTACACCTGCCATGAACTCCAGCTCCTATGAAACATATCCACAGTCATAATATCCAGAGTTTGAAAAAGACATACCTGTACTCAAACACTCACACACTCACACACACACACCCTTTAAATAACCAGGATGTTCATTCAATGTTCTTAAAGTTTGATTTGATAATTGCCTAGTTCCTTTGGTTTGTCTACACTGGATGGTTTTAGTTGAACTTGCACCTTTGTCTGTCTATCAATCACTCATGACTAGTTTCAAATACAGGCAATACAAATACAAACACAGGTATTAGGGCTGAATAATGCATCATTATCATTATCTTGATGAGTTCATTATATGTTTAACACAATGTCTGAACTTCAATTAAATCAATTAATTTAAGTCAATGAAGTTAACAAGGGGCAAGAGTGCAGAGATATAGACTCACAATGTTCACAATTCTCCCTGCTCCCTATGCATACATGACCTCATATACTTAGGATGAGAAGCAGATCTCAGTGGCACAGCAGTATCTGCCATCAAAAATAATCAGACAAGCATGGAAGCTGAAGATCTGGTTTCCAAAATGGGAAGGCACTTCTCATAGCTTACTGCTAGATAGCTTGCAGTAATCGCCGCATGAGCAGCATGCTGAATGATCATAACAGACAGTAGCCTTTCTCCTTCTGTAAGTGCTTGAACCCGCCAGATCTCAACTCCTGTTTAAGCATACAGTACTAATGCAGAGTATTTACTCGATATTTCTGCGGTGACTGTTGTTCTTGTTACACAGCTACACAGTAATCAAAAGAACAATAGAACCCCCCCCAAAAAAAGCCCAATAGCATAACAACAAAAGCTAATTTCAAGTTGTTTATGTTGTGCCTGAAATGCTGACCTCTCAGAAGTATCTGACTCCCTGTTGAATTCATGCGTGCCACACAGAGGTCCATTCTTAACATCGCATTGAACCAACAGAAGTTATACCGCGTGTGTACACGAAGAGGAGTCTGAGTTTGTGCTGTGTTCTGATTTTGCAGAACAAACACAATAAAACTGTGGCATTGGGCAACTGGGTTGGCGAATCACAAACACACTGTTTTTCAAATACATTGGAAAACTTGTCACATATTGTTCATGTTAATATCTGATTTATTGCATCACTTATTATTATCAAATCATCAAGTTCATAGTACATTGCATTTTTTTTCTCCGTTTCACGCAGCCCTACTCTTAGATGTTAGCACATCTGCATTAGCCTGCAATATGAGATGGAGAAACTAGTTTAGTGGAAAGTGCCTTTATAACTAATTTAGTGGAAACTTATCATATTTTACTGAATAATATAAAAGGTTGAAAGGGAATTAGTGGAAATTTGCATGCTGTGCAATGGATAATTAGCTACTTTTATCAATTATCATACACAATCATGTCCATCTGATAAATAAAATTGTAGACCGACAAAAACTCAAAGTCATGCAGTGGACTTAAACTCAATACGCAGGGTAGTGATAGTATACACATCAATGTTGATACGTACTGTAACTCACACACCAGGGACGTTTAGCTCTCTCTTTAGTGCCGTACACATTTCCAGAGCAAAATCAAGCAAACAGAAGTACATCAATTACGCCAAAGCCAAAGCTCTGCACTGTTTTATCTTCAACTGCCTGTACATTAAGGCACTGCCTATTTAACCGAGCACCAAACAAACTGGAGCTACTTACACAAGCGCTGATGGAGGCCAGATGGTAAGTTTCCTTCTTCATTCTCCACAATATCTCAGCTGTCCTTGGATTGTGCTCACTGTTGTCCCAGAAAGCCTGACTTCACTCTTCACAACACTGATATTCAAATGGTGAGAAACAATTTGATGTGAACGAGAGCAAGCCAAGTGGTTGCACAGCAAATAGACTTGGATATCTTGTTAGCCAAATCCCCTCTGGAGTGTAGCCCGTGGTATATAATTTAATATAACACGTCATGTCTTATAGGACAGACCAGATATATTTGTAAAGGTCCAGTTACACAAAACATCTTACTTAGAAACATCCAGAAAACTAACATGAGTGAATGGTGGAAACCGTCACCTTTTAATGTTTAACCATTAGTGATTAGTCCATGGATATAAAAGAGACTTTTTTTGGTGAATATGTTTTGTTTCACAGTGGCACTCCAGCTTTGACTAGCACCATGTACTTTGAAATAAAGGCAAGCACGTGACTTCCTTTCAATCCAACTCAAGCCCACTCCCACAGAAAGTCTGATCAGTCACGCCCGCTCCAACAGTTATTACCTTTGACTGTATCTGCCTGCAATATTTTCTAACAAACTCAGTTGTTTCTGTTTCTCAAAATATAAACCAATTTAAACCTCTGTGAATTAATGCGTTAAAAGCACTGGTATATGCTGCTTTTGCTTATGCAGGCACAACATACTCTGTTAATGAACCTGGCCTTTACATTTACGTTTAAGGCCATTTAAAAAAGGGTGCTCTACTAAGTATTAAGATGCTTGTCAAGAAGGGGTTGAATAATTTTGAGACTGGAGAAATCATAATAAGTTGCATTTTCAGTTGAATTTGGGGGAAACCGCTTGAAGCATTGATTGTGTTTAATTATTTCAATTGCTTTTGTTTGATTTGTTCATTGCAAACAGCTGAATGTCTGAACATTTTGACAATAAACCTGATTTGCAATTGAGGTCGAATCATTTTGATTGTAACTGTACATTTATATCATTTTATACAACTGAGCAGTTAGGGTGTTTAATGGCCTTGCTCAAGGGCCCAACAGTGGCAGATTGGCAGTGCTGGGATTTGAACACACAACCTTTTTTCATGAGTGTCCTTCTTCCTGATGCATAGTCCTCTACTCTGAACAGATGGGACATGGCTGTTTTGAATTTGAAGCAGGGGTAATAAATATTTTTCTCTTTAAATTCATCAACCCTTTTGAAAAGCCATATTGTCCGTTTGCTAATCAGACCATTAAAACAAATCCAAACAAAATCTCCCTCTTTCTCTGTAGTTAGTCTGTGGTCCAATGACCTGATTTCAGTTATGATTGATAAAATGTATCAGAGGAATAGATGTGTAGAAAATCGTGTTGAGGAACAACAAATGTTTTTTTCATGCATTGATTAGCTCTGCCAAGTGCTCGGTTCAGCCTGGTCAAATATTTTGCTGGGTCCGTATCCAGACCACAGACCTCCACTTGATGATGCCTGCCATATACCATATCAGCTGATGAAAGGCCCAGTCATCTACTCAAGTTTAAGCTACACAGACGAACCCACAAGCTTTGGGCCTCTGCACTGCACGATACAGTGAAAGCTTCCTGTATATGCTGGGGAAAAAAGGTAGAGGTGCTGGGGTGGCAATGAGTAGGGTGGGAAGAACAGGAAATCGGGTAAGGAGGTCTGATTCATGATGTTTTTTTTTCTGGAAAATACACCTCCCTCTGTGCATAATCACTTCCATGTGCATCACCCAGACTGAAAATCACAATAGAAAGAGGAAAAAGCTATATATAACCATGTTGCACATCATCAAAGCTCCCCTGCAAAACAGTTCTCTTAGATGACCACTGAGTCATCTACTCTTAATATGTTTCCCCACAAACTTAATAACAATGGCCATCCCATCAGTGCCGAAATAGAACATTGATAGCTGTTTTAAAGACTAAACGATAACTTCTGTGTCTCTATTAGAATGATGCAGGCACTGAGATCATTCAACCAGATGGGATTCAATATCAAGTTTAGTACATGCTGTACTTTTCCTTCAAAAGACATTGAACTTCTCAAGAAAACCATGCAAGTCCATTTTTTTTTCCAGACCGTCAACACACTCATTAATCATTACGTTAATCATAACATAACCATGCACTAGCTTGTACGTTGCTTGACAAAAAAAGTTTGTGTCTTCAGAATCCTCGACACATATGCAAGTGGTTTTTTAAAGCACTTTTAAGCATGCTGCCCTACAGCAGCGCTCTGCAGTTGGAAATTTAGCATTTGCAAAAATCTGAAATCGATTTACATTCTGAATCTGAAATCGTTTTTCATAGGCTCAAGCTCAAGACAATGTAATTGGCATTCAGATATGCTTGATAACAGACGAAACACACGTTCATGCAGAACAACAATTACAGACACTCTGGGGATAGCCAATTTGCCATAGTGCTCTAACCTTGAAACGTGATTGTGCTGGTTGTATTCCCAGAACTGCCTAAGGGAAAAGGAAATTCAGGCTGAATCAGATTTTGCAGAGTATTTTTTCAGCTGCATAGTGGTGCATAGCATTATGCATCTATGCTATGCTGGTGAACTTATAAACTGGCCTGGTCACTAGTACCATGATTCTTAAGGTGAAGTGCGGGGATCACTTGCATCTGTGAAGCATATCAAGGGGGTCTGTCATTTTCTCATTTTGTTATGGGGTGGAAACCACAGCATATTGTAAACACTGGTAAAGCTTATTATACATATAAATAAGAATCTACTGACAATTTTAATAAAAAGATGTTCTATGGATATAAAGTTCAGAAAAACAAACAAACCTGTTGCTCCAGTAACGAGCCAAAGTTTTACTGTATACTTTTACATAATGTGCCTAATTTTGAATAGTTTATTTGTAAAAATGTATCTGTATGAGGGGCCCATGGTTTTCCCCCAGTTAAAAAGGTTCCTGTTTAAGACCCCTGCTCTAATAAACATCATCCCAGTTTTAACCTTTTTTACAAAATAGCGATGAGAAATTACAGAAAGGTAAGAAAATGAGAAAGCTCAGCAATACTAATCAGGTTAGTCTATTAAACATTTCCAGACCAAGTACTGTTGCATAATTCTCATGAGATGTCAATTTTGGAAAGAACAAGTTTTTCTTGCTGAAATTTAGTTAAATACTTAGCCATAAATTAATCTGGAAGGCATAGAATGAATCTTTATAAACTTATATTGAATGCATTCGAACGGATAATTTAAGTATCCACAGTATAACATCTGTGTGTCTTATTGCTTCCCTATAAACTTGTCTGTATTGATTCCTACACGAAACAACATATTTTTAATACATGACTTAGAAACAATATCCAGACAAAGATGAAGACAAGGTCACAGAGTCTGAACTAGACCTAGGTCCGATCTAAATGATTGTGGGGCAGATCTGGCTCTTTCCTTGAACTGTCAGAGGCTGAAAGAGAAACCTACTTTCTCCAAGAAAAAAAATGGTAGTCAGCATTGCTGAATAAAAGAGAAATGATTAGTCATATGGCACTGTGCATGCAGTGTTCCAAACCCATGTGGATGTGGCCACTGGAACAAAAACTTTATTTTTGTTTTGTCCCCTTTTTTACGAATGTGACGTGTCATTAAAACCAGTGAATTTGTAGCAGTGAGCTGCGATCCAAACAATTCATTAGAGGACGGCTGCGTCTGAGGACGGCTGCCTTTCAGAATCAACATCTGTACATGATCGAAACCACAACGCTATGTTCAATTATAAACATGTGATGCAAGAACAGATAATAGGCATTTGATGTAGATACTGAGAGACAGAAGGTTAAAAAAAAGTACAAGACAGCGCAGCATCCCTCCAGAGGGAACGACTCTCAGGGAAATACTCCATGCAAAACTGTGCAGCTATTAGCTTGGATGAGCCACATTCCAGTGGCATATTAATGTAATGTCCAATAATAAGTCATCTGGGAAGAGCTCCATTATTACACATTTGTTTTCACACACAATTTCCTTCTGAATCATGGATCACTGCACAATTCTATATGTTACTTATACTGTGAGCAAAATCTTAGCAACATTGGAGAAATATGTACAGCCTTTTATTGTTCATATTCAAGGTTATTTAATTGTATTATTTATTTTGTGTTTGTTTGACAATAGCCAATATTTCAAATGAAGCCTTTTCCATTTTCCATCAAACGCTGTTAGATACAAATAATTCACTGTGCTCCTTGCATTGCCAGTCGAAAGGTTTGGACATTTACATGCAGCCTAATAATCCTGTAAAAACCAGACCGAATAGAAAATGTTCATGCAAACACTTCAGGTGGAATATAGTCAACTGAATGAAATTTCGATCTGAATGAACAAGGTGTGTAATCCTTTTAATAGTCCATAATAAATAGAAGAAGAATCATGTAAACATTTGTGTCCAATTAATTTCACTACCAGAATCAGTGTGTATTCTGCACATGTGTGCTTGAGTCATTATTCTCTTCTGTTCTGTAAGAAAACACAGTTGGTGTTACACATTTTAATCTAGTTAAAAATAACTGTAAAGCTTATACACTATCAAACAAACTTTCTGAGGCAGATGGACACTGATTGAAATTCAGCAATGATACAGAACAAACGCATAAAAAAGGGGGAGGTACGGGGAGTAGGGTCATAAAACATATATATAGTGTTTTTCCCAAAAAATGGCCTTTAATGTTGGCAATACTCAAAGATGAGTAAAGGCATTAATTACACTCATGGGTAATGTTTGTATGAAATAAGGAGAGTGTTGATGGTTGGACAAATATGAAATAACCGACCAACTTTTCATTGCTGACAAACTCCTTTTCTCTGTGTGCATTTAAGAATCACACTTGAATAACTTTTTGCTGAGACAGAAATAATGTAAAATCATAAACAGTGGGATCGCAAAGCTGAATGTGCTTCAACTCACATGCTGCACACTGTAATGGTAAAGTTAGCATTAAACCTCAGTGCATGTTTTTTACATATAACATGCATACATAAATGAGGACTGTCTAAAGAGGGTCCAGTTTAGAATCAATATAATCAATAATAGGGATGAATTCTGATTGGCAAAAATCTTGTAAATGCATACATACATAGCCAATGTCTTAAAGACATTTTTATTAAGGCTTATGGGTGAAATTTGTTCTTCCAAAAGTAAATAATCAGTGTAATGTGCATGTATTCATTTACTTCTGAGTTAAATGCATTCTTTTCAATGGGCAGCTTTACTTAACATTAACTTTACTTTTTTTTTCCATGAACTTAAGAGAAGCAGTGAGCTTGAGTCTCGAAAAATGAATAAGTGTAAAAATGGCCAGAGTGTGAGCATGATTTGGAACAGACTGGATGTGACCTGAAGCATTTCCCTTTGGCCCACCTTTTAGGAGTTTGAAGGACAGGAAAGGAAGCTGCACTGTAGTGCTCCACACAGCTGTAAAGTCAGTCAAGCTTAGTTTAATTCTGCTAATAGGGTTTATGCAGACAGGTGACAAATACAAAAAAAAAACACAACAGAAAGTGTCTTATTAAGATGTTGGGTACGCATGAGCATGAGGCACCAGAACAACTTCAGTGCATCCTGTTATAGATTCCCTCACTTAGTGTTTTGATGATAGTACAGGAGGGGGTGTCTAACAAATCACTCCAAAGATTTCCAGTAGTTTGGGTATCGGGGTCATGGTTGAGCGTCAGCTGCAGATGGAGAGGATGTGGGTTGAACCAGCAGGTAACACATGGTGATTCTCACCTGTGTCTTATTACCAAAGTTTACTTATTTGGGCCCCTTTGTGCTTTCAGTGACTCCCAGTGAAGAAAAAGATGAGCAAGAAAGACCAGGGACAACTGGATTGGGAACTGCCAGCAAGTAGTCCTCTGCCAGCTGCAAAGCTTCATCCAGGGACACAGGCCTGGTAGCACTGGACTTACTCTGCCATTTATGTTAGGAGTTGCTTCAGTACCACCAGTTCGCTGACGTGTTCTGTGTCCTGCTCCTCTGCCGTCAACCACCGGCGACAGAAGTCTTTCAGTAGGCAATGGGGCGGCCGACCTTGGGAGCTACAACGACCGGATTTGTCAGGGGTGCTTCTCAGATGCCGACAAAGTGCGGGACTGCCCTCTTGATGCTGGAATACTCCAGCTGTGTCTGTGGCACCAGCTGCAAGGCTGCAAGCTTGACTTCCCCCAATAGCAGATGGAGGAGTTGCAGAGCCCATTCCTCATCTGGCCATTCTCACACAGCTGCCACATGCTCGAAAAAAAGCCTCTGAATGGTCTGTGGAGGCCATCTTGGTAATCCTCACGAGTGGCCGGGTGGCATTGATAACAGCTGGCGATAAGGTGTGATGCAGAATCTTCTGGAGTGCCTGCTGGCTCTTTGCCTGCTCCTATGTCCGGACTTTTAAGTGCAGCTGCTGCTCGTGGTGCAGGTCAAGGAACGCTTGGTGTTGGGTTGGTGGTGGATGGTGAGGGACTTCCATAGCGGAGGCTCTCTTTTGCCAGTTAAGGGAGTCACTGATTGCACAATGTGACCCAGATAAGTAGACTGGCACTAATAGGACAAAGATGAGATTCATTGCACCTTATCTGCTGGTTCAACCCACCTCCTCTCCTCTCAACCAAACCCCTGCTACAACATAGGTCTTCAACTGGGCTGAGTTCTGGTGACATATGTGGAAAGAGTGGTGTAGTTTGCAAATGGAATTTTAAATGTAAATGGTGAATGGCGCACTTATATAGCGCTTTTATCCCAAGCGCTTTACACGGAGTCTCATTCACCCATTCACACACACACACACACTCTCTCTCACACTCTCACTCACACACCAATGGTAACAGAGCTGCCATGCAAGGCGCTAACTTGCCATCGGGAGCAACTTGGGGTTCAGTGTC
>JAOUWY010000015.1:10448524-10458935 GCA_025728095.1 Prietella phreatophila | reverse complement strand
GTAGTGTTTTCACGAATGCACAGAGATGGTCAGGTTATGACTCCAAACCCCTGCAGTGTCAGTCGCACTGGTTGATGGTGAAGATGAAGAGTTTGGATCACGAGGGTTTGGATCAGGATCTGGATCAGGAGAGTTTGAATCAGGAGAGTTTGGATCTGGATCAGGAGAGTTTGAATCAGAAGAGTTTGGATCAGGATCTGGATCAGGAGAGTTTGAATCAGGAGTTTGGATCAGGATCAGGAGAGTTTGGATCAGGAGAGTTTGAATCAGGAGAGTTTGGATGAGGATCTGAATCAGGAGAGTTTGAATCAGGAGAGTTTGAATGAGGATCTGGATCAGGAGAGTTTGAATCAGGAGAGTTTGGATCAGGAGAGTTTGAATCAGGAGAGTTTGTATCAGGATCTGGATCAGGAGAGTTTGGATCAGGATAGTTTGGATCAGGATCTGGATCAGGAGAGTTTGAATCAGGAGAGTTTGGATCAGGATCTGGAGAGTTTGGATCAGGAGAGTTTGGATCAGAATCTGGATCAGGAGAATCTGGATCAGGAGAGTTTGGATCAGGATCTGGATCAGGAGAGTTTGAATCAGGAGAGTTTGGATCAGGATCTGGATCAGGAGAGTTTGAATCAGGAGAGTTTATATCAGGAGAGTTGGGCTCAGGATCTGGATCAGGAGAGTTTAAATCAGGAGAGTTTGGATCAGCATCTGGATCAGGAGAGTTTGAATCAAGAGAGTTTGGATCAGGAGAGTTTGGAAGAGGATCTGGATCAGGAGAGTTTGAATCAGGGGAGTTTATATCAGGAGAGTTTGGATCAGGAGAGTTTGAATCAAGAGAGTTTGGATCAGGAGAGTTTGGATCAGGATCTGGATCAGGAGAGTTTGGATCAGGAGAGTTTGAATCAGGAGAGTTTGGATCAGGATCTGGATCAGGAGAGTTTGGGTCACTATCAGTTTCGGTTTCAGTTTCAACATCTCCTGAACTTTCACTGCTGTCACTATCTAGACTCCTCGCTCTCGCCTGTGTAACTGTATATTTTTTATTTTCTTCACTATTTTAGATGTAACTGTGGTTCACTGTAGGTGTAACTTTAGCTGGAGCACGATTAGCTTTTCGCTTTGGCATTTTTAGTTCACTTCTACTATTACACCAATATTCACTTGGATCAGCTTCATCGTAATGACGGCGTAATAACGTAATCATGCCATGTCAAAAATAATAATTAAATAAGTAAAGAATCATAGCAGAGTAATGCCGGTACACCGGCCTTACGGGGATAACGTTTTCACTGTAAAAACGCTATATCGGCTTCATGGGGATTTGGCATAGACGACCAAGCCGGTATTTCGTCCTTATGGGAATAGATCAAAGACGGACAAGCCGTTTCATCCATATGAGGTAAGAGGGTTAACATGGCTTTTCAACGATATCTGACACAAAACCCAGTCTACATACAACACTGGGGGATGAAATAAAGAAAGAACGAACCCATACAGCTGAGATGACTCTGAGCCAGACCCATGGAGAATGCCAAACTCTGTCAGTACGATGAGAACAGGCCTGTTGGGAAATATCTGGAGTCGGTTTTCTAATAAAAACAGTCAAAAATCCAGTCTGAACTGCACAAACCTTGGGAAACAGTTTATTTATTTCTTTATTTATTTAATACCAGACAGAAATAAGAAACAAAGCCGAGCACACAAGAGTACTCCATGGATAATGAGGTCTCTCAGCTACTGAACTCTTCATCCCCTGAACCTGATCCATCTTTTCCCACTACAACCACCCATGACCTCTTTCCACTGTTTATAAAGTGATAAAAGTCCTATTAGGCAATGGATTTTGGTGAGAGTGCCGAAGAAAGTATTCATTAAGAGAAGCAAATGACGTAACTCTCTGGACCCGTGTGATTAATTCAAAGCATACGCATAAGCCATTGAATTTATACATTTGACAATTCTTTATCCATAAATTTGAAACTTTAAATGTCAAATGTTTAATTTTCTGGCATCTGCCATCGGTCCTGAGAACTGAGCATAACTATCAGTGTTCCTGTATACATGTTTGTTGTACAGTATACCTGAGTTGCCATTCCTGAATACCTAGCCTACAGCTAAGCATCTGTTAGCACTCACAATTCCTTGTGGACTGATCATGTGCATATATCTCCTTTCAGTGGATTTACTGAATAAAGTGTTTACATGCAACCAATTTCTGATTAAAACAGGCATATTCCAGGAGTGGGAATCAGAATATTGTCTTCATCTGAATCGGGCAATCGGGTTGAATAATTTGAATACTGCACAATTCTGATTAATATCAGAATATTGATGTTTCCAGGGTTTTAGACATTGTGGCAAACAGGGATATAGCAGCAAGAGTACTGGGAGTAATGGGTGGCTAATGAATAAGAAACAGGTTGTAATGCATCCCATAATATCTGATTTGTTCCTTGTTACAAAAACATTATGAATGAATGATCATTTTATAGTTCATTAGGTCTGAATGAAATGCCCAGGATTCACAGACTTCTCAGACATGTGATTAGAGACCAAAATCTCGGTCTCCATAGGAATGAAGAAGTTTGTTTGCCCCCTAGGTGCTACCCATTTGGACATGGCTTTTATAACCATCACCTGATAGCTGCACCTATCAGGAAAATAATACCTTATCTTTAATTGAAACATGGTGGCATCATACAGTAAATGGCACACATTGTTACCAGATGCTGTCCTTCAAGTCAGACTGAGGCTGCATTCTCTCTACTGCTGCTTTTTTTCTTCAGCAGATCAACAACTGATGATTTATAACCACTGGTCTACTTTTTTTTATTATCTTTTTATTGTTTGGACCGTTTAAACTGCCTTAGTCTGGTTCAAAAATGTTCCACTCTACTTAATGTATTCCTAGATATCTCTTCCAGGCTTGTAAAAAGGGAAAGGAGGGAGGAAAGGTTGATAAACAGACCAGGCAAACCCAAGCTGAAGGTGGCGAGAAGCTGTGAGGGAGGCAAGAAGGTATTAAATGGTGCTTGCTGTAGCCTAGCTGCTGCTAAGGCATATGAGTTTAGAGTAGTCATGACGACAGGCCTGAGTGAAGTGATATACTGCTCACCTCCTCCTTTTCGTATCTGTCCATCTCGTAAACCCCAGCACTCATCTGCTATTCTGTCTTTTTTCCCCCCTTTCTCCACGGCCTCTTAGAACATTGTCATGACGATGTGGATCAGTGGTCCATGGTGATGGGCCAAAGTTGTTAAAGCAGAAGAAACTAGGACGCTGCACAAAAAAGTGGGGGTGGGGGGTGACGGAGGGGTTCCTGCAGCTCCAGCTTTGCCAAGACTGCCCCAAACAGACTGATAGTAGAACAAAGACAGAGAAGAGGAAGAGAGGGAGACAAGGCAGATAAAATCGACGAAGGGGAACGAAAGAGTAAAGGAGCAGAAATCTGAGAAAGAGGATTTGTGTTAAAGTGCTGGAAAGATAGAGGGTGGAAGCTTAAAATAGTGGGTAATAGACACACAGTGACCAAGAGAAAACAAAAGGAAATAGAGAAGTGGGTTTATCAACGTTTGTACAACTTGTTTCTTGCAAGCTCTCCAAAATACACCATTACATCACAGAATGTGTGGGAACTGCAATGAAGCTCCAAAAAGACTCTTTATCTTGCTCTCCCCCAGTCTTCCTGATACCTATCACCAGAGGCTCACTCCTCCATCTGGACTACACACACACACACACACACACACACACACACACACACAGAGGAAGCATTATAGGAAGAGGGGAAGCTTAGTTTGGTCACCGTGTCTTGAGCTGTGATGAGAAAATGTGTGGTGACCTAGAGGAAGCACTTTATCCTTCCACATACCCAGTCCCCAGAACATAAAATTAACAGAAAACAGACTACTCTTTTAACAGCAAACAGCCACAATACTACAACACTTAGAATATCACCCATTACACCACAAGCCTTTGAATTCAAAATCATATGCTTTAATATTAGTGAAAGCACTTGCACTAAACCCAGATCTTGCTTCACATAGAGCAAAAAGATCTTATTAGATTCAGTAATCTGTAAAAAGAAATATTTTTCCTGTTCTCTACTGAATTCCGTCTGGAAACTACTGTTAACACTCAGAATCAAAAAATATGCAGTACCAGTACATGGCAACGGCCGTCTCTTAGTCCCTTTTGAACAAGTCATGCACACAGTGTAAAGCAGTGTATTCTCCAAGCCTTGATGGAAACTCAGCAAACACGTGGGTCTTTGTTAGCATGAGACCACAGATGAACAGTTTGACCTTGGCACAAAGTCCTACAAGTGGTGGAAACTCAACATTGCTCATCACTGATGGTGAAGCATTCTGGTGAGAACATCACATTGGCATTTTGGTAGCTTCTCTGTCTAATGGTGTCCTTACCTGGTTACTGAGTTTTGGTAGACAGCTTCATCAAGACATAGTTTGTAGATTTTCCATCTTCTGTCCATGTTTTAACGGATTTAAAGGTGCTACACATGATGTTCAAAGTTTGGGATATCTTTTAGAACCAAACACTGATTGATATGTTTATACTACTCTCTCCTGGACTACAGTTTGTTTAGATATGTTCTCTAACAAACTCTGGAGCCTTCCAGATACTTTCCAAGTTTATTTATATTGAGATCACATGATAGTTGAATGTAGTCCAGCTGTGTACAATTAAATTAACTGTGATTTATGGTGGAAACTACTTGCACCAGAACTAAAATTTATGACATATAACCTCAATTAAGTCCATTTCAGTTCCAGGTTGTACCAGCGGGGTGAATACTTATGTAACACATTTTATGTACATGGGTTGATCGGTATCACTGCTGAATGGAAATTGACGTTTCCTATCTACAGTATGGATCAAATGTCTGCTAAAAAGGCGCCAAAAATATTTCTGCTTAATACATTTCTTACCAAAAGGTTTCAATGAACCTACAATCCACTTTAATGGGCTAACCATCATGAAAGCCAAACAATGACAGTAAACAAATAAAAAATAAAAATTAAAAAAACCCAAAGAATTCACATATTATTTTAAACAAAGCAACAGGATCAGTTATACAGTAGATGCTCCAGCTGATTCGGATACCAGAACCTTACAGGAAGCATGTGAAGCAAACTACAGTTTTCACAGGGTAGGTTCTTTGACGTAACTGTGAGGAGATGAGCTGAACTTGAAAACCTAACAGCTAGACAGACTCCTCGAAGCTGTAGTTAAATAAACTCATCTTGCACAGTCAAGCTGCTGCAGTGATGGAGCGCAGATGCAAAGGGGGGAAAAAATACTCCTTTCTCCTGTACTCAGCTGGGCCACAGCCTGTATCACATGCAGCTCTGACACGCCGGCACTACAGCCAACATTGCTTTTGTGTTAATAAGCTGACTGGTCTCTTTCACAATCTGTGATTGTCAGGCGGTTGCCAATAAGACTGGTTGACCCAAAAGGAATTATGATTTGTTTAAACTAAGACTCTCTGCCTCAGCTTAACCCATGGTTGTCTGCTCAAATGTTGAACTTGAGCACCCACACGTATCAGTCTTTATCCCTCTCTCTATCTCAGGTGCTCCGGATGCAGAATCGCAATGATGCATCTGTGTGCGTGAAGGAGTCTTGCGTTTGAGAGACAGAGCGCATGAGCTGGTGTCTCAGGTGCCCACTGTGTTGACAGGCATCTGAATCTGGACCACTTCTCCGTTCGCACCTTGCTGGATCTGTATAGCCTCCTTCACTTCCATCTCTGCCTGTAGCGCATAGCCTAGTGCCTCAGCCTGAAGGGACAGAAAGAGGGTGGGGGTGGGAGAAAAAGGTAAGATGAATATGGAGTGTGATAAAAACACACAAGTAGATGACAAGGTTGAAGAGAGGAATGGAAAATAAGTGAAGTAAAAAAAACAAAAAAAACAGCAGATTGAAGGAGGCCGTGACAGCCGCACCATGACAGAAATGTGTACCGTGTTCTAACAGTACTGTCATCACTTACATTTTTTAAAACTTACTGCTGTTAACAGACTGAATTAATACAGTCTTTACTTTCTTTGATCACTGTTAACACTACCGTTATGAACTCAACTCTATCAGTGCTGCGGTATTTGAGAGCCCTACCAATAATGGGCTATTGAACCAAACTGAACTGCAGAGAGGTTGGATTAAGGCTATACTTTATCTCTGTCAAGCACCAAATAAAAACAGTGTGTGAGGTAGAGCACGAGGGACGTCGATGAGTCACATCTGAGAGCAGAGCATATTGAGTGAGTCATTCCTTCCTCACACACTCGCCAAGAGACTGTACACCTGCACAACATGAAGAGGCAATGTCATTCCAGGACATGGCCCAGGCACACACTTAAGCCTCTTTCTCTCTCTTTCGCATACTCACATCACACAGCTGTAAATGCAACAGCCTACACTACATCGGTCCCTTATGTGCTGTAGTTCTGGATGTTTTGATGGATGAAAAATGGATGTTCTGAGCCGACATGTTCAACGGATGTGATTTGTCTGCCAAGTGCTCTGTCCCATGTCCTCAAGTACTCAATTATGATTTGTAACTGTTCCACAAGAGGGCAGCGATGGGAATTCTGGCTTAAAGTCCTCATGAAATCAAAGCTGCTGTTTAGAGCTTTTTCTACAAGTCTTTTGGGGTTGTAAACACAATTAAGATCAAATGTTATCCTAATTGTACGGTGTCATTTAACCAAACTGGATGGGACAGCACAGTAGCCATCAAACATGTTTCATTCATGTAGCTGCTGTTGTGCATCTTCTTGCATGGTATACTTCTTCCGAATATTCATAATAATCATGTTTTGAGAAAATGGTTTGTTTATATACGCCGATCAGCCATTTAAAACCACTGACCGGTGAAGTGAACAACACTGATTATCTTGTTACATTGGCACCGGTCAAGTGGGGTTGGGGGTGGGGTTCTCAAGTGAACAGTCAGTTCTCAATGTTGATGTGTTAGAAGTAGAAATTTAAAGGATCTGCTGCTCATGTCTTGGTGCCAGTTTCCACAGCACACCTTCAGGTCTTTGTGGAGTCCATGTCTGAGCTGTCTGGGCACCACAAGGGGGACCTTCACAATATTAGGCAGGTGGTTTTAATGTTATGGCTCATTGGTGTATGTGTGTATGTCTGTGCACATTCCTCCTCCAAAATCTTCAGCTTGGTTCAAACATTTATGGCTGTGGCAAGCTGCACTGTGATATGGCTAATGAGTGTGTATGAAACAATAAACAAACATTCAGACACATCAAAGCAGATTAGTTTATATGTGTGTGAGAGAGACATCCAGAAAGTTTATTTCTTTATATAGTTTTATTGAACTACCTCGTAATAAACAGCCATCTTCTCCCTCTCTCCCTCAGATAGCCTAAAAACTACTGTATACTGGTTACAAATGGCCCACTGCCTGGCACCAATCCAAAAGGTGCTGGCTAGAGATCTATGCTCTAGGACACGGGTGTACAAGCTTATCTGGAAAGGGGTAGTGTCAGTGCAGGTTTTCATTCAAACCAAGCAGAAGCTACACCTGAGTCTACTGAAGCCAAGATCGACTGATGGATAGCTGGACTCAGGTGTGGCTCCTGCTTGAATGGAATGAATGCAGAGAAGATTGGACACCCCTGCTCTAGGATATTGAACATGACCAAGTCAAATGTTCAAATTGGCAGTGAGAAATGCACACAGTTGGAAACAAGCTCTATTTAAATTGTGGCCTCTCATCTATCTGGTTTACCATGCCACTGTTGAGTCTGTTTAGACTAGACAGGAAGTGTGGCATATCTCGCACAATAGCGGCGATCAATCAAAGTTTGGACACACTCCCTCCCTGATTTCCTGTTTTGAAGAACTACGTCAACATACGGAATCAAATCACGGGTCTCCAGCCATGTCGTGGGCAATAGGTGTGAAATCAGTGCTCATATAGTCTAATGATTATGGTAGAGCCTTCATTTATGTTCGATTGAAAAATCAGGTCTCAAGAAGAAACAGATATATTAAATACCTTATTATATACCTATAGATTTATTAAATACCTTTCCTTTCATTCACAACATTTACATCATTCCAGCCAACCTTTTGCCTGCAGATGCAAAAAATGCTCTACAGAACCCACCGACTCAAGCGCTTGAAATTCCAGAAAATACTGATTAAACACAAAGGTTTGACAAATTATCACTCAAACACCCATGCACTCCATCTCTCAGTTTACAGCTCAGCCGTTCTGTCCAGCACTTCGTGTCTGGAAATGTTCTTGTATTTGTATCCGCCCCATTTTTTTTTTTTGTTATCTAGTGTCTTTTATGGAAACTATTACATATAAAAAAAACATTAAAAAAAAGGCAAACAAAAGGTTAGGTCAAAAAAAATACATAAATGAAAAGAACTGAGTAATGTTTCAAGCAGTAACTAAACGCTACCACATGTTGGGTAATCCTCACTCTACTCATCACACAACGTGGAGTTTAATAGATGCACTGACCTTATGACAATAAGGGCACTCTTAAAGTCTTGTACGGGAACAAATGTGAGAAATCGTAAATGCGTGAAGCTCGAAGGCATGATTCATAGGTTCAGAGACTAGCATAATAAATATGGCCTATAAACAGGTTATAATACAAGAAACAAGCACAGTGCAAGTGGACAGCTAAATAGGAATCGATATACCTTTCTAAAATTCATGAAATTATGGCAAATTTCATGATCCCTCACTAACTGCTTTGACTGATTCCCTCCTGTGAGGTCAGAGCTTGATTTAAAAAAAAGAGCCCGAGAATAGCCTCACCAGCTTAACTTGCTCTGACTTTGTTGATTTACATCAACTCGCTTGTTGATTTCTGTCCAGTGCTTTGATAATCCTCAATCATTAAACACATTTCCAGATAGCCACAAAGTGTAAACAAACATGATTACAGCAACAGCTACAATAAAACCCAGACGGTCCAAGAAGGCGCAGCGCAACACACGGGGTAATCGAGAACACACTCTCCAGTGAACCCATGTCATCATAAAATGCTCCCAATGAGGCAACACGGCCTGAACTCACGCTTCTGAGCTGAGTAGGAAGGGGTATCTATTTCAGAATCAGGCCAAACGGGCAGAGCCTGATCTGGTGAACAAGGCTAGTCATGACGTCTCACAACACCGGCCCTCTGGGCTTGGCACAGCATGATGAAAGAAGATGACAGGCTGAGTGCTAAAGATCAGCCAAAGTGTTCGTGTGTGTGAGGGATAGAAAAGATTGAAGGATTGAAGGAATAAGAGTTGAGTGATGGAAACTGAGAGAGAGAAAAAAAAAAAAACACCAAGATGCCAGGAAATTTCAATAACCAGGCTTAACACTTGGACAGCAGCCTGTTAAGAGCAATAGGAGGACATTTTATTTACATCAGTTTTGTAGAAGCATATCAGGACAGGATGTGTGTATTTGTTTGGAGGAACCTTGAAGTAAGTGGAAAATGGAAGAGTGAACATATGCCATGGTACACTGAAGATGTGGACAGCTGCCCAGAGAGAGAGAGAGAGAGAGAGAGAGAGAGAGAGAGAGAGAGAGAGAGAGAGACGACAAAAAAAGGGTGCAGATGCAGTCCAATATTTTTTCAGCATTAACATTAATGACCCAGCAGTGCAGATTAAACTGTCTGCTTTCCCTGGACTCACCTTATAGGACAGGAAAACAAAACTCTTTCTCTATGCAGAAGACCTGGTGCTGCCACTGCTCACAACATATGACCTACAGTGTTTATCTTTATCAGATGGCCTTATCCATAGCAACTTACAGATGTACTTTGTAGTCTATATAAAAAACATATCCTTATGCTAGATCACCCTGTCAGGTATTAAGAATGCCATTAAGCTAAAATCCTGTTAAAATCCAAGAGGGTTAGGACAGCAAGAAAAAAAAAGATAGAATAAATAAATTAAATAAGTGCTAATACAAGTGCTTGATGAAGAGGTCTGCTAGGGCAAGCAAATATGAAGACATGGTCTTCCCCAAACTTCTCCAATAAGCTGGAAGCACACAAATATTTGGAATGTCTTTGTATACTGTGGCATTACGATTTCCCTAAACTGGAACTAAAAGAGCCCAAACCTATTTCACCATGACACTACTCCTGAGAACACAGCAAGCTCTAGAAAAGCCACAACCCCAGCTGCACCCCAGACCTTCTCACTTGTCATCAGTGCCCGACCTGACTAATAAGGTTTATGACAGAAGCAGGACAAATCAGCCACGTTTCAAACTCTAGTGGATATCCTTCCCAGAAGAGTGGAGGCTATTACAGCACAGCGGGGCCCAACTCTGTTATTAATGCCCATGGTTCTGAAATGGGCACATATGGGTGTGACTGACAAGTGTCCACATAGTGAGATC
>JAOUWY010000015.1:10393179-10405354 GCA_025728095.1 Prietella phreatophila | reverse complement strand
ATTCTGTCTCTCACTGTTCAAATAAACCTACCATAAAAATTATAGACTGATCATTTCTTTGTTAGTGGGCAAACGTATAAAATCAGCAGGGGATCAAATACTTTTTTCCCTCACTGTATCACTAATATCGCTGTAACTATGGTTGTGGATTTAGGGTGCTGCCACTTTCAAATATCAAATAAAAATTAAACAAGGAGAAACCAAAATACCAATGCTTGGGGTTGCAGAAAATGTATAATGTCCATCTAAGATCATTTACCCAAAAACATTTGGGAATTCATCTTCCACTTTATTAGGAACATCAGTACATCTGCTCATTTATAGTTATCCAGTCAGCGACTCATGTGGCAGCAGTGCAGTACAAAAAATTATACAGGTCAAGAGATTCAATTCATTTTCACATCTAACATCAGAATGAAGAAAATTTTTAGCTCTGTTGACTTTCTTCGTGGCATGGCTTTGGAGCCAGTTGGGCTCGTTTAAGTATTTCAGAAACTGCTGATCTCTTGTAATTTTCACCCACAACACTCTATAGTTTACACAGAATGTTGTTGGGGAAAAAACTGAGTGAGAGACAGTTCTGTGGGTGGAAACACCTTTTTGATAAGAGGTCAGAGGAAAATAGGCAGATTGGTTCGAACTGCCAAGAAAGATATACTGTATATAGGCAGTGATTGGGAGAGGGGTGTCAGCACCTGGTCTTTTTTCGTCGTCATCTGTCCATTTAGGGCGGGTCTGTGCCCATAATAGCCTCGGATTCTTGTTCTTGGCTGCCAGGAGTGGAACCTGATATTGTCTTCAGCCAGTCCACCTCTAGGTTTGATGTGTGGTGCATTCTGAGATGCTTTTCTGCTCACCACAGTTGTAAAAAGACTTCCTTCATTTTCCTTCAGACTTTAGTGAGCTTTTCAGACCAGTCTTAACAAGGCATTATATATATATATATATACACACACACACACACACACATTTTTTTTTTACCTCTGCACCATTCTGTGTAAACGCTGGAGTGTGAAAATCACAGGAGATCAGAAGTTTCTGAAATACTCAATCCAGCTCCTCTGGTATCAATAAACATACCACGGTTAAAGTCACAGACGTCCCATTTTCCCAGTCTGAACTTTTATGTAAACATTAACTGAAACGCTTGACCTGTATCTGAATGGTTTTTTTTTTTTGCATTTTGGTGCTCTCACATGATTCGCTAATTAGATAACAGCATGAACGTGTAGGTGTTCCTAATAAAGTGGATGGTGAGTATGTATGACAATGTGACAAACTTCTTGCACCTCAAACTTTCAGACTATTCATCTGAAAACCACTTCTGCTTTAGACTTATTACACAAACACTAACATTGTCTTACTTGACACAATGCGTGCATGAATGACCGACTAGCAGCAACTGAAATTTAAACTTAATATATGAAATGATCACATGACAAATATAAATTACCAGGGGACCTCAACAAAATAAATGCCACCTGATAATTGGTATAACATACCAATAGCACAATGTTGCTGTTAACTAATCATTAATTAATAGTTTTTCACTTGACTGAAACCATTTTTTAATTCATTTAACTTTTAATATTTAGCCCCATTAGAAATGTTGCCAGTTTGCCACAAGAAAACAACAAATGAATAAGTGTATGCTTCAGTTATTCTTGGTTGTGTGCAAACTACTTTTAAAAAGTACCTCCAAAACACATAATTTCAACACTTTAAAATAATAAATAGGAATAAGAATTTGTTTATGATGTTGTTTTTTATATAGGCCAAATACTAGACTATTAAAATGGCCTAGACACATCTTTATCCTCATAAAGAATGCAAGATATATATATTTTTTAAGACAATATTCCTGCAGTCTAAACTCTGTTTGTTCCTCCACTACCCGGGTTATTACCCTTCTACATGTTTCCTGACGTTGCTTACTATTCGAGTACTTTACTGGTATTTTACTGTAGGTAAAGTCAGAACATAGCTACACTATATAATCTGACCATCACACCCATATGTACCCATTCTAAAACCATGTGCATTAACACAGAGCTGGTTCCACTCTGTTATTATAATAACCTCCACTCTTCTGGAACGGCTTTCCACTACATTTTGAAGTATGGCTGTGGGAATATTTACATTCACCCACAATAGCATTAGACCGGTCAGGAAATGAAGTCTTTGGACGCATGTCAGTTCATCTTAAAGGTGTTCAGTGGGGTTGAAGTCAGGGCTATTCGCACGTGCGTTCTTCCATACCTACTTTGGCAAACCGTGTCTTTACAGATCACACTTTGTGCACAGGGGCACTGTCATGCTGGAACAGGTGTGTGGGAACAGTGGGGGGAAATCTTAATGCTCCTGGATACAAAAGACATCTTGACAATTGTGTGCTTCAAACTTTGTGGCAACATACGGGTGTGACGGGGTGTGCAGCTGGCTAGTAAACTAGATTACATTTGTCACAAGTAGATACGAATGAGGCTTTAGTGTCTATAGGCTCAATATGAAGTATTATATTCTCAGCAATTTATTTAACAGTAGTGAAACATGCATACTTCTTTTGTTGCTGTACCAGCTCATTGTACAAACCCCTCTCTAACAGGGTTTTAGTTGTTTGGATCCTGAATTATTTGTACTAGCATGAGGACATGAATTGGATGGAGAATATAAAGCACTTCGGTAAGTTGCCCTGAATAATAGCCTCTGCCAAAAGCTGCAAATGTAAAAACTTAAAACCATAGAAAAAAAAACAATATTAATTTCATCATTAACATACATTTTCAGCATTTGGGAGATTCCCTTATCCAGAGTGACTTACATTTATCTCATTTTGTATTTTGAGCAGTTGAGTTAGGGGCCTTGTTCACGAGCCCAGCTTGGAAGTGCTGAGATTCAAACTCACAACCTTCTGATCAGCAGACCAATGTCTTAACTAACATGTACATGTAACAGTTTCCAGCTACTAGGGATGGGCGATATGGACTTCAAACAATATCATGATATTTTCTGGAATTTATTGCGATAACAATCAGTGACGATTATAAATATCATACCATTCACCATTTTTCTGTACGTGATATCTGTGATCTTGAGAGCGTCAGAAACACAAACATTGGTCTAAAAATATAACTGGTTTCTTGTAACCAAACCAGTTCCAGATTGTAGAGGTAGCTCCTCATTTAGTGATAAACTCCGTCTCAGCTTCACGTCATTCGTGTGAGCTGCGAATGGGTCGCACACAGAAATACATCACCATCTAGGCTCTATCATTATTATCAAGGGAAGACTAATTCTTATGGTGGGGAGAATTTCTACCCACATATCACGGACGATACTGTCCATCCAGCTACCAGGTCCTGCTCTAATAATTTGCATATCAGACTATGAAAAGTTCAAGCTAGTGTTTTAAGTCACAACATGTGTTGTTACAGCCACCCCCCCTATTTTCCCTCACTAGAAATGTTCTGAGAAAATCCTGTTTTAGTGGTGTGATTTGTGACACGTGACCCCTAATTCAATGGACTAGTAAATAGTAACAAATTTAACCTGAATACCAGTCAATATCTGCTAAAATGTTTACATTTACTCATTTGGCAATTACTTTTATCCAACACTAAAGATGAAGGATAAGGGCTTTGCTCAAGAGGTCAGCAGTGACAGTTTGATCGTGGAGGAGTTTGACCTCAGAACTTCTGATCACCAGGATCTCTTTCGTCCAAGATGTGGTTTGCAAATATATGGTTTACAGCCTGACGAGCAGAGGGCAGCCTACACCCATGATTCTCTCTGTCTCTTGGACTTGATTTGAATGAATTTGGTCAATACTCGATTTGAACAAGCTTATAAATAATAGCCAGAACATTGACCCCATCATTTAAAAAGTTTGCTTATAAAATGAATCTGTACCGAGCTGCTTTGTGGCATTTATTCTCCAGTTAAAAGGGGTTTCAAAAGTTTGTGAAACCCTGGGTAACTGAACAGACGATACATTTCGATTTCATGTTACACATTTCAACCTTTATGCTCCACTCTAAACTTCTTATTCATGATATAGGTCTGAAGTGCAATCAGTGACATCCAGGATCATTTTATTGGTTTGTGTTCACACTAATTCGACAGACCTGTGGTTTTCAAAGTGGGGGATGCCTCAACAATTTGATGTGAAAAATAAATACAGGATTTTCTCTGTCTCACTCTCAGACCACACACACTCAGTTCCTAATATAAAGATACAAGATGTAATTATTAATAAATAAAGGGGTGGGTATATTCAGAAGTCTGCATTTTAATATGTATTAAAGACGGCATCTTGCAAAAGGGGGGCCTTGGTCAAATGTTAATCCTTGGGCGGGGGCTTGGCCTGGAAAAGTTTGGGGACCCCTGCTATAGACTACAATGAACAAAGAGAGAGACGGCATAATAAATGCATTGTGTTCTCTATACGATTAGCTGTTAATAACTTGTTAATGAAAACTTTGTGTTTGTACAAGTTATGTATTAACCAGCACCAGCGTGCCACAGCACACAAGGTCAGTAGTAACGGCGGGTGCTGTGGAGACGCTAACGCTCATTATGGTTCTATCTCACGTGGAGAACATCAAGTCCATTAGCTGGCCAATGTCGCTAACGCGCGCGCGCGCGCACACACACACACACACACGACTGCAAATAAACTGAGCACGCACTGCATGTGAATATGCTTCAGTACGCTTACATTCCTTAACAATCGCTAGCGACCCGTTAGCATAACTAACCTAGCAAGCTAGCTCTTTCCCGTTTCTCCAACTATAATTCTGCGATGACCAACGCACACTCCCACAAAGCGCTTCTCCTGACCTTCTTAACCCACACGCGCAATAACAACCCAGAACTAACAGTCCGTGCTAACGGCAGCTAATGCTAAGCACCGTTAGCCAGCTAGCCGCGCGCGCTAGGTCTCAGCAGTGTGCAACAATAACGAGTAGATGCGCTGATAAAAGGCCCGGAGCTGTCCCGCCACATTACACACACGGCAGGCGAGCAGAACAATCGCGAGGTTTAATTCAAAGAACAGAAGAAAGAAGGGGAAAAAAAACTGGTAAAATTGTAAAAACCCGAGCGTGCGAGTCCCTACAGAGCGCTGCTGTGCCACATCGGGTTATATTACCGTGTGAAGGATGAATTCTCGTGTTGTTTTGTAGGGATTTCGGTAATGGCGTCCTTCCTCGCGAGAGAAGAGACTCTGCACGAGCTCCACGCCTTCCTGTGAGCTCCACTGCGCTCTAAAGCGGAACAGGACAACATCAGTACTGCAACTCTTCCTACACCTCAGTCTCATCTCTCCCTGCAGTGCAGCAAACTTTAACGCTGATCTTCCTCAACTGAAGCTCCTTAATGATCTCCGGCTTGCACAGTGCCCTCCATTAATACTGGCACCCTAGCTGGAAAACCTAAAGCCATGATATATTAACCTGCTGAACTGACCGTCTGGTAATATCAACACAGGCCAGGCTGATCTCTAATAATAATAATAATAATACGCAGGCTCTTTCCTGTTCATCACATTATCTATCAGCTTTGGACCCGGGGACGAGGCCGGGGTGCACATGGAGGCCCCTGAACGACGGGGAGGCTCCGTGAACACATGGTGGAGGTGGGATCCAAATCCCCAACCCCAGAGGTGCAAGGCAAACATGCTAACTGCTAAGCCACAGTGCCCCCACGTATGGTTATTAATTGATTTATTCATTGATTTACTGAGTTATTTTAATTCAGACAAGGTACCTACTGTAGAACTAGTGCATGTTTCCAAGTGAAGGTCATATACTTATTTAAAATTGTATTCAATTACATAGAATTTAACCAACCAGCACTAGACCAAGATGGTCTAGACTAGAGCTCAAACAACAATAATTTGACGTAAAAGTTCTTATACATATTCAGTGGCATATAAATAGCATTAATAATGCTAACTCATTTTTAACCAAAGTGTCTGACAGAACTTTATCATTTCAATTTCAGGATATATACAAGACTTCTTGCACTATACTGTATTACTCATGGACTTTTTGACTCTATTTTGTACCTCACTATACACATACATATTGTATTGTATCACTTTGAATCGACTGCATACATTGTAATTTCCCAGCTCATTGTTCCATGTTACACCATGAAGTCCTAAACTGTTTACACTCATTTATTCCTTTCATAACCACTTTTTGCCCAAAATGGCAAAATATTAAGCATTTAATGGTCTTAACAACAGATCTTCAGTCAGGAAATTATCTAGAATTAAACAAATAGATAAAGTAACTTTGTATGGGATAGCTTTTCCTTTCATTTCTTTAAATGGTTCAACTTGCAGACTGCGTTTTACTTTTATTATTTATTTATTTATTACTTTCTTTTAATTTTGTACACCCAGATGTTTGTTAATTTGAATTTCACATCAAACATTTTGATCATCATGATTTAACGTTTGCGTACAAGAAGACTATAAGTGAATTTCCTTGTTTCTAGTTTTCCCCCGAACATTTCACTGCAGCAAAGTAAATGGGCAAATGGTGGCACAGGAAGTCTCAGGAATGCATTTGTTTAATTCTTGCTCATTTTCTGACCAAGGATTTGTTGTTAAGACCATTAAAAGCTTAATATTTTAGCATTTTGGTAATGCTAACCCCCCAGGAGTGAATATACATATCAAACATTTTTATATAAAAAATATTATAAATAAAAAAAGAAGCACTCTGTTAAATGATTCTTTATTATCTTAGAAACTATGACTATCATTTAAAGAGCTTTTGGTCAGGATCAGTTTGTACAAAGTGGAATTCCTCAACAGGACGTCTTGATCTAGATGTCCAACAACTGTCTCTGCAGGTATAAATCAAAACAGTTCCGAACTCAACTGCAAGCTCTGTGGAGGCAAAAATAATACATTTGTTTTTTTTTTTATAAAAATACAATTTCAAGGCCAAAGATCTAGATAAACTTTGTACTACGCATGCAGTTTGTTTCTAAATGAGAATAAGTGGAAACATAATACATTCCTAATCTTATTGTTGCTGTTCATTACACATTGCTGGCAGGGCTTCAAAAAACAAATTTTAAAAAGTGCAAAATCTCGAATTCTGATGAGACATTAATACTAGAACCAGTGTTCAGAGAGTTAAAATCTCAATTATAGTAAAATATACAGTATATTTTGATTTCATCACACAAACCTGAAGTTAGATGTGCACTGCGGAGCAAACTGACCAGTGCTGGCATTAACTGGAATTCAAAAACTCTAGGACTGCCACAGTGTGCACAAGGAGGCACGGTCTGATTAATATTTGAAGGAGGCTCCATTATAAATAACGGCATCCCACTCCAACTGTATCTGTAAGATCCAAAAAGAATACATATAACCGGGGTGAATTGGTACAGATAGTGGTATCGGTCTGATACCATGTGTGAACATGCAACACGAAATGATAGCGATCTGGACTTATTTTACGATTAATGATGTCAATCAAAGTAAAGCAGACTGCAGCAAACTGCTGCAGCGAACACTTACTAGCCGAGATAAAATGTCTACAGACAATACTTGGTGAGTGAACAGCTACTACCAATCCATACAGGATTTCGCGGAGTTTTTTTGTGATTGTTGTAGCCAAAAATGCTCGATTTCACTGCAGATTGTTAAAAAAAAAATTGCCATGCAAATTGAGTTTTTTGTGCATTTTTGCAGAAAACTGCTTGAATTGGTGAAATTGCAAGAAATAGTTTGCACGGTCTTTCACAGTGATGTTTGTTGGTAATGAGACCTTTTGGCTGACATCACATGGCATGCTTTGGCCCAAATCTGCAGTAATTTTGCTTGATTTTGTGTACATTTCTGCAATTGCACAATCACAAAATCTTGGAGGGACTGCATTACCCAGTATGTTGTTCTTAACAGTAAGCCACCACTGGTCATTGACAATGATGTATTTCATCACGATAAAAACCAAAACATTGTTTACCAGAGCTGTACCCAAACACTTTTCTGTAGTGAAAGAAAGCCTGCTCTTGTCCACTGCCGTCCTATTCCAGCTAAGATAACTAATATATCTAACTAATGAACTTCATTTAAAATCAACTCACAAACATTATAATGAGCCTAGTAGCCTGAAGGCATGAACTCACAAGGGTGAACTTTTTTAAACAGAGAAAATATAAACAGCGAAAACAAAATGTTGTATGACGCCCTTAATTTATTAATACTAGTCATCAATGAGTACCAAAACACATGTACTCGGGCTGGAAAAAATGGTATCAATGCATCATGACATATAACCAAACACACGTGCACACACAAACATGAATTACTAGACAATGAAAGAAAGAATGTCAAAACTTTCAGCTCTGGAAAGCATTATTTCGTTGCACAATGATTACTGTAATGCTGCAGACATAAAAATGCCTGCTGTAGCTGTTTCTGGTGTAGTTGTATTTGAGGCACATTGTTTATTATATCTTGCTGTCTTTCATCTAATGTTAAGATCACATGCAGTCAGGGGCTGGAGGGTGAAAACCTTAAGCATTTCAATCATCCAAGCAAAAAAACAAAACACAAGGTCATAGTTTTTGCTAATGAAAAATGATTAGTCAGTGTTATCTAATCTTTCTGGCCACAAAACATAGAGGTCCATTTATTTTCCATGCCTCATTAATAATAATGCCTGCAATTCACAATGTCTGTTTTCCTCTACGCTAAATTACCTTGAAAAAAGCCATAAAGCATCACTTTAATCATGGAAGAGTTCTCCATGGGAACTGAAATCCATACCTTATTAGTATGCGAAAGGTAATCATTTCACTAGTAACGAATCATTTTAGCTAGTTTTTAGCTCATCCTCAAAGTTTTGCATATTATCCACCTCATTCAACTCACCGAAGCACTTGTTCTGGACAGAGGGAGATTCTCTTCATGAAACTGGAGAAGACTGCATCTCCATGTTTGGCTTTGGCTTTTTCATACGCCTCCTCCCCTCCTTCACCTTCACAGCTGAACAATACAGTGGGAATATTACAGACGTCAACTCATATCCAAGATGAATCAAATTTCCTTTAGAAAAGAGAAAGACAGCATAATCATGACGTTATGTCTGAAACACAGGCTGATCTTCGTAAACGTTCATGTGATCATTTCATACGCTTTTCATTGTATGCAATCATAGCTCAATCAAAACAAACGCTTTCAAGGATAAAATTGCCTCAGCTGTATTCAACTGAGTTCAGACGCAAAGGTTCTGTTTGTAATCAGAGGAAAGCCAGACACTTTGATTAATACACACTCCACCGAGATATGAGTGGAGTCCAGTGTCTCTCCGACATTGAAAGGAGAATGAACTTCATCATGATGATTGCTCTTCTCTAGAGAAGTGCCCTAATTTTGGCTTTCGGTTCTCTTTAAGCTGCTTTTTGTTTAAAATGAATCAGCCAAGAGGAGAATCATGAACACACGCTGAGAAAGTTGTCTGGGTGATTCAGGGCCGCCGCCCCCCCGGAAACATTAAGCCTTTTCTAATTAGCTCTTCCTGTTATTCTATTAGCTGAGCTCACACTTGAGACAAACAGTAGTAAACACATGAAGACCACATCGCAACATGGTTTTGAGAATGAGTAATCACTAGTATCAATGCTTAAACAAACACAAAGCTTTTAACATGCAGTGAAAAAACGCTGAAAAGTAATGCTCATAAGTTTCAACTTTTTAATTATGTTAAAAAATATATATGTTCAGCAACATTTATATGAGCAACTAACCACCCATCTTTATAGACAAATCAAACATCTCTACCTTTGGTATTGAACTTGAACACAGTTTAATCCACAACAGACTGAATATTCATCTCATCTTCATCAAACTCTTTATCCTGGTCAGGTATCCTGGTATCCCCAGACACAGTGGGCGTGAGGAAGGATTACACATTGGATGGGATTATCAGTCGATTGAAGGGCCCCCATACAGACACATTCACACACTCATTCATACCTAGGGGGAATTTAGAGTAGCTATTCCATCTTCAGGCATTTTTAGGAGATGGGAGATGACTGTATAATCGACAGGAATCCCATATGGACACGGTAAGATGATGCTAAACTCCAAACAGCAACCCGAGCTCAGGACTGAACCTGCAAGACCCAGCAACCTACAGCAATACCCACTATGCCACAGTGTCACCCTTATGTCAATTATACTGATACTAAAATGAAAAAAAGAAATGCAACAATATTCAAAACACCAAAACTACTCTCACCGTGCAGTCTCCCTGACAGCCACGCCCTCCCTCTCCTCATACTCCTTCAGCAATCTGTTGGCATGCTCCAGGTCATTTTGACCAACAAGGTCAGTCTCCTCCACCACACTGATGTAGAAAGACTGAAAGGTGGGAGTATCTGTAGGTTGTCCAGCAGATTCAGCATTTATACAGAGGTCTTGAAGTCTGCTGCTGACCTCCCGGCTTGCTCTAAGGTCATCTGTCTCAGGCTGAGCTGTACAAGTCTGTTCACTGCGCACATTCTCCTCAGAGTCCATTCCCCAGTCATCTGCATCGTCACACCAGTCTGTACTGGAAACTGGTGTTTTATCAGAGCTCTGACACGCTGAAGGTTCTCTTATCTCAGACTCCATACACTGTGAACGGAGCGATTTCCAGCTATGCACGGGAATAATCCAACAGAATAAAAGATGAGCTTGAAAACGGTACCAATTTAACTTATGTTCCAATGAACCTGGAAAAGCTTGCTTACCTTTCCAGCTTGCCATGACACTGTGGAGCAGTGCAGGCAAACACATTAATGGTGCGATGATATGGAGATGCCGCAAGGGGGCAGTATATTTGAACAACATGACTAAGGAGCAGACCGCAAAGAGTGCACTGGTCATGTGGAGTAGATACACCTGGCATCACGTCCTGAAGGAATAGAAATAATAGGTTACATGTTAGTGTTGGACACGCTGGTGACGCTAACTGGAGTTATAGTTAAAAACTGGTGTGTATTTATTTGATAAAAAGTCTTCTTTTTTTTTGTATCACACTAATACCCAGTGACATTATTACAGCAACATAATACTCATCTGTATCCTCTCTAAATGTAACCTCTAGAAAACTATTGGGGTTTACATATATGAGGGTTCATCTGCATGTTGCAGCAGTCTGCAATAGCAAGATCATAATATGTGGTATTACGCACATCCTGGCATCAATAAACAGTATTCCGTACATAAATGTATTCAATGCGGTAGTGTCTATTTTTTTGTTTCCAGGGGCCCCTTTATCTGTTAAATAATTTCCACAGAACCTCTCGGTACATGTTTAATAACAATGTTATTAATAAGTTTCAGGCATGATCTCTGCATTTCAATTCTGTAGGTCTCGAGTCTGTGTCACGATGTACCGTAACAGAATTATTTTCTCTTCTTGGTATGTGTTGTTTTGAGCATTCCGAATCACCCCGCCTTCCACTCTCTCTCTCTCACTCTCTCTCTCTCACTCTCTCTCGGTCGGTTCTTCTTCTCTTATCTTGTAGACTAGACGTCTTGTAATTCTTATGTCACTCGAACATACATAAGATGTTTTGATTTGGTCTGTGACATGTTCCAATCGACATTTACCATTCTTTATCAATATTTCTGTGTGTGTGTGTATATATAATATATATATAAATTGTTTATGCATCATTAAACTAAGAAACGATGGTATCGGTGTGACGACTTCTTGGTACCAGGCAAGAGGAAATCAGCCAGGGCAGGCTCCAATTTTAGGTTCTGACTGATATCGGACAAAAAACTCAACAGTTATAACAATATATGTAATAACACAACACATTAGAATTATTAAACGTGTACAGTAATATGGTTTAATATTATTTACAGCCTGCTTGATTTATTTAATTTTTTTAGATTTAGCTCACTGAAGATACTTTCTTACTGAACCAGAGACTGCAGAGCTTTAGTGTTTTGAATGTTTTATTTACTATTCATCACTGACTGTTAGGTGTGGTGTATTATTATCTAGGTTCCTGATCAGTCACTGCTTTCATTCTCGCTTCATCCCTGGTGACCTCTACAACTTTACACCTCCACACCTTTAAAAATCTACACCTCCACACCTTTACTTCTACACCTTTAAAAATCTACACCTTTAAAAATCTACACCTC
>JAOUWY010000015.1:10360052-10373007 GCA_025728095.1 Prietella phreatophila | reverse complement strand
AGGGGGTCACGTGACAGGTAGTGCGGTGCAGTGGCAGATGGGAAGTGGAGTCCAGAGTCTCTAGAACCGTGACAATTTACTAATATTACACTGTAAGTACAATTTACTAAAAGTATTAAAAGTAATGCTACAGCACATAAACTGTGTGCAGAGTTCATGTTCTTATTGCGACATCAGGTTTATAGCTTGTGAACACGTGGGACCCTTCAGAGTTCTCAGTGTGAAGGGTAGAGCCTTCCAAGGGAATAGAGCGTAGTCATGATCACTTCAGAATGGATTGCAGCCAAATTATGGATGCAGACAAACCGAGCCACCATGTTTAAAGAATATTTCAGAAGACTGTGTTTTTTTTTTTATTGTTTGAAATGGAGGTAGAGTTCCAGACGCTAACCAAACCTCAGCTAATGTATATTGGATAAACAAACAGCTGATGAAGCAAACTATTAAAGCTCATCCAAACATTTTATCCATTAGGGGTTTGTATGGGTATTAAAATTATAAAAATCCATCAAACTATTTGAGGCACCAGTTTTTGAATACTACGATCGTTTATTCAGATATTCGTTATGCTGTAAAGCCAATGACGAAATCTAGACCAGTGGTCACCAACCATCTTCCTCAAGATCTACCTTCCTACTTGTTTCATCTCCATCCAAAATATAACACATCTGTTTTGTGATCAAGAAATTCTTCAGGCAATGTTTAGATGGTCAGGTGCGCACGATCATGGTTGGAGCCATCAGTCTTCAGGAAGGTAAATCTCCAGGAACAGGGTTGAAGACCACTGATCTAAAGTGTGTATCTGAAATGAAGAAAAAGTTTTTGCCCTCATGCGGGTGGAAAGGAGAAGACAGATAAGAAGATTCCAATAACATCCAACAACTCCATCAGAAGTTCACACAGCATGTCCTAACTGTCGAGCAATGCTTGTAATCTTATACAGAGCACTGGTTTAGTACATAAAACTTGCAAATATCTGTACTTCCCATCAGATTTTCATAAACCTGCATTGCCACTGATGAGATAAGTAAAGGTACAAAGCGATTCCAGTAAGTTTACAGGCTGAAATATCGAGCAGAGTTTCAGTAAAGCTTTTGCTGCATTTAATATTTCTGTTTGTCAAACACAAACACGTGCACTTTCACAGCCAGGAAGATAGTATAATTGAACTTGGAAAATGATGCTTGTTTATGACACAGTCATGAAGCTTTCTATTTTGTTTGGCTCTTATTGGTATTCCAATATTAAAATTCGACAGAAGGCACAGCTTTACTTTTCCATGTAAACACACCGCAGTGTGATAACATTGCACTCTTTTATTGTCATTGTTTTAACCATTGTAATTGTCTGTCCTCTATTTGGGCTAGTTCTTCTTGTTTTATGCATAGTGGAAAAAATAGCCTATTGACTTTTCATGGACACAAACTAAGAAGTGCCATGCGGCTCTATTGCGACTGATAATACAGCTGAATTCTGAGACTGAATCTACGTGCTTAATTCTCTTTCTTATTTTTAAGGCATGATCGCCAAGAATCTCCTGAACACTCTCAAGATCTGCAACCATTTACAGCTCCAGCCCATTTCTCGTTCAGCATGTGCTATCGGTAAAGAGCTACAGTATGACTGCTCAGATCATTTGGCGCTTTGAATGAAATGAACATTTGCTCCGTCTCAAGTTTGTGTTGTGCATTGCTGAGGAACTGTGTATTAATAAATAATCTCTTAATTTTATTTGGTGACTCATGTTCTCTCTCACACATGCTGTGCTGAAAGGTCTGAGCTCCAGGCTTTCTCAACTCTAGCCTTATCATCAGTAATCATGCAATATTTACCCTTTCAGTGTTTCACTGCTGGCTGATAAGACCATTTTCCAGAATTCCCCATGGTATCCAGAGTTCAATTTACAAACGTACTGAAATGTTTTTGTGACTGTAGATTTTGTGACTGCTTTTTTTTTTTTTTAATAATTTTTTTTAATAAGCTGATCTACAATACAACTGTACAGAAAGATTCATTGTGCTGTCGCTGCTGTTGAAATGACACACTTATCAAATGTGCTTGTTGTCAATCAGCTGAACAAAAAAGCGTTTGAGCAGCAGTCTGAAGTGAGCTATGTGGGAGTGTTAATGCCTGTGTCATGTTGCTGTGGATCAAAAAGACCCTTCAGCTCCTTTATTGAGTGTCCTCCTAGATTCAGGCCCGTGGATGTGGTTTTCCATGGCCGCTCTGAGACAGGTGCCACATGCACACGCAAAGAAAGAGCGAGAGATAGACAGTGTGAGAGTGAGAGAGAGAGAGAGAGAGAGTGAGCGAGCGAGCACACACGTCTTTGTTAACTTCCTGATATGTGAACAAAGGGCAAGACCAAAACATCTATTGTAGCACTATGCAGTTTAATTTTAGTTCTGTTATGTCAGCTCTTTGTGTTTTGGCACTTTCCACCACCACCTCAATTTCTACTCTAATATTTTTGTCTTGTGGTTTTGAACTTTTATGATTTTATGTTTTGTTGTTTCACCTGTCAGGCTCCTGTCCGGATCTGATGATGAGTAGGAATGAGCAGCGTGAGTTTCGGCCAGCCCCCGTGGCTCTGACCCCACAGCTGCCTCCCAGGACACACCGACCTCTCTGCCTCTCAGTGTCCTCAGACAGCAATGGCCGCTTCAAAGCTCTGGAGACACAGGAATGGAAGAACAACCTCAAAGCTCAGGTGTGGACAGCCCAGAACAGTCTACCTCTGACTTAATAGTATATAACAGTAACGGACAAATCACAAATTCATTAGCTAGTCCAGCAGGCAAGTGAAAACTCTGATTTGCTTCCCAGTCCCATGTATTGGTTACTAAGAAACATGATGATAATTAAAAATGATGGCTAATATAATGTAACAAGTAGAGATGCGCCTATGCAAAATTTCTCAGCCGGTACCGATAACCGATTAATCAGAGTGATATACCGATAGTTTAGTGGTTCTGCCTTCTTTTAAATTAATAATAATTAATTCCCCAATTCTGAAAGAAATGATAATAAATACTTTATTTCATCAAGATGTTTCACAGTAACTGGTCTCATAAACAGAAACCACATTACTCAAATTAACATTAAAACATTATAAATTGAAGTAAGATTTCTTAACTTATTGAATGTTATTAATTCATACTAACATTGACTGAATTCTAAAAAACTTCCTATTAGTCTCACGTTCACTCTCCACAAACACAAGCATTTTTACATCATCACTGAAAATCAAACTGGTAATATATAATATCAACTTTTTTATATTTTAACATTAACTGAATATGAAATAAACTACTCTACAAATATATTTTTCTGTGCAATATATATACTTTTGTCAACTCATCTTCATTTAAATCTTTCAGCGGTGTACTGGGGCTTTGATTCAGCTCGAGCAGAGTGGCAAAAAATAATAATTTTGACTTGACACCGAAACTCCTGCTTCACTGCTGCAGCATCCGGTGTAAAATATTAGTAGTGCAGAGCTTAAAGAGATTACAAATTGCAGTTTCATCATTCCACACAACAGACATTGTGTTTTCTCACAGCACGAAATCCATGTGTTTACCCGCCCACTTTTGATAGAATGGATATTATCGGCAATTACATAGTGACAAAAAGTCATTAGCTAACAATTGGCTATGAGATGTGATGTTCTGTCCTTGCACTTCACAGTGTGATGATAGCATAAAAGTAACATAAAAAGTTATTATTTGTGTCCGGTTTTTTCTTGTTTTTTTTCTCGACATACTTAAAAACAAGGTGATTGCATGTTGCTATCAGGAGAGTTATATGACCATTTTGCACTGCATTTTCTTTTGCTTGGTTTCAAAACATCAGTGTCTCTACATATCTGCACACTTCTGATCCTGAAAAGAAGGCCATCTGTGTGCGCTAATTAATTCGCATAGTAAAAGCTGATGTGTAGTGCAGCAGCCGGTGGTATTCAGTATGAGGAGTGTGAGTTATAGGTACAGCAGTGAAGTGTGTCAAGATTGTGAAGTCATTTATGCACACTAAACATAAACGTTTGTATTGTAGAAGTTAGTAGGAGGTTCTTATTTTACAAGACAAGACGAGACGTCTAGACTACTGAGACTTTTTTTTGCCAGACTGTCAACTTGTCCTGGGTGATTTGTCCACTGATGATATAAAATAGGGTTGTGTAAAATATTACGGCAATCCAGCAAAAAGTAGGCTTGCCGAACATTTTATATATATATATATGTGTGTGTGTGTGTGTGTGTGTGTGTGTGTGTGTGTGTGTGTGTGTGAGAACGTAAAACATAGTCAGCACTGTTTTGCTAGCTAACCTCAGCAAAAATTAAACAAGAAGTGCAAAATTTGCAAAGAAATTGAATGACTTAAGTGCTCAGGTTAGGTCTGGTGGCCAAGACCCTCAGCCAAACCTCTGACATTTTCTTCTGTAGATTTTTTTTCTTATGTTTTGCCTCTTGTAGCAGAACACCTCACCATTTCATTTTTTATTTTTCAACTTCTAAGATAGTGGTATTTTTTCTTTGTTTCCACAACATGTGTAGATCATTATATTGTGAAAATGTCGGTTCTATTTTTACATCCACTCCTCATATAGAATGTTGATGCCTGTGGTTTTTGGTTCCACATGGTCAGTACGCTTGGATTTACAGTAGTGTGATTCGATCTGTTCCTGTGTTTGTGTGATGCTGTGCAGATGGAGCAGGCCCACAGCGCTGGTGCAGCCAGCAGCACGGGTTCTCTAGAGCGAGCCTCCCTTTTCTGTGCCTCTGGCTCGACCACTGCCTCCAGCTCAGGCCTCTCGAGTCCCGTGGAGCTTCTCGGCAAGAGCAAGTCCTCTAGCCGCTTCTCGCTCTTCTCACCGCCGTGGAACAGCAGCTCTGAATCTGACTCGAACCCTCCATCACGCACCGGCTCCAAGAAAATGCGCCGCAGAGCAGGACCAGGGGGTGTCAAGACTAGCCCCGAGACACCTGAGCCCAAACCGAGTGGCCCCGAACACTTCCACTACTCTGAACCTGTAATCTCCAAAGTGACAGACTACATATACGTTGGGAACGTTAATGCAGCGTATAGTGGCCGCATGCTGTGCCGGAACAACATTGACAGCATAATAGACATGAGCAGCCTGCCAGGCGAGACATGCCTCAACCTCATCCCTTGCACATGCTCAAGAGGCACCAAGCACAGTTGGTCACGCCTTAAAGTGCACATGGAGGAGTCACGTGAGCTGGGTGAGGATGGAGCAGAGCTGCACCTGCGTTGCTTTGATGCCATCAATGAGTGCATCGATGCATCAGCAGGAAAGAGGAAGCGAGTGCTGGTTCACTGCCGCGATGGCTTCTCACTCGCCCCTACATGCGTCATCCAGTACCTCATGATCAAGCACAACATGAGGCTGATCGCTGCCTATGAGCTGCTCAGGGCCAAGCACCCAGTCAACATCCGCGAGTCCCACCAGAATGCTTTAGTGAGTCTGGAGAGGACGCTTCGACCAGGTGGAAACACCGACCCTGAATGCTTCAAACAGGCCATCTCACGTAAGATAGCTTGGACTTAAACATACCACCATGCATTCTTTTCAGCCTCATACTGATTTATCTTGTACACATCTAGGACTGGCAGCTTGGGGCTAATTACTAACCCTACTGATTACTCAAATAAAAACAAACAAAAAAAACTTCTTCCAGAATATATCTGAGACGGAAAAACTCAAGGTCAAGTACTGTATAGCTGCTAATCAAGAAAGCCGGAGTGAAAATGTGTCCGCTCCGGTGTTAAGACTCTGGTGCTGAAGTCTTGTGAATATGAGGGTTGCAGCCATAGTGTCGTTACATTTTTCTTTCAGGGCAGCATGATGGGAAATCTCAGGAGACCCAGTGATGTCAAATCATGTCTACTGGATGGAGAGTGTAAAGCTTCTCCAAATGGACTACCTTTGAATAGTGGTTAAGCATCAGTCTAGTGCCATGTTTCCCAACTCAATCCTTAGGAACCTCCAGACTGTCCACATTTAGGCTCTCTCTTAACACAACAAACACAAATCAAGCAGAACACTCAATACCTGGAAACTGTGTTGGGAGAGAGTAAAACTGTGGACGGTCTGGTAGAGTTGGTAGACACGGATCTAGCGTCAAGTCTTTAACTGCTGCCATTGTAAAAATAAACCTGCATTGAATCTGAACCATTTTGGAAATCCATGAATTTTTCAGAATCAGTGGACATTCTTAATGTTTTGTAGGTACAAATTTTCCTCCATGAGGAATCTGGTCACAACCTTTTCCCAGACACGTGATTATCACCAACTTCTCAGAGTTGAGTGCAAAAGTTTGCATACCCTTAGCACAGTAAAGAAAGAAGTTTAAATTGTTTTTCCTGCATTACCACCAGTAACAAAAATAGTCAATGTTAAGATTCTAATGTTCAAAAAGTGAAATATTCTAAAAATAGCTTGTTCACCATTCTGACATATTTGCATGATCTTCAAGCAGATTTTGGATCATTTTATTTGTAATATTCCTTGGCCCATTTTTGGTCAGTCTTGGGCCATTCAGTCCCTCCAGGATTTTGTGATCGCAGAAATTAATATTCGGAGGAGCTTGCAGATTTGCAAAATTAACACAGATTTGGGCCAGGGTGCATCATATGATGTCATTCAGCCACACCTATCTTTCATTCACGTTGTTGAACATGAGCTAAAAGGTCTCATTTCATCACTGAAAGACCGTGCAAAACAATTTTGGCAATTGCAATTTCACCAAATCATGTAGTTTTCCACAAAACTATTAAAACTATCTCTGCTAAAATGCTATCAGATATAATAGACCGCATACTTCTAATCAGATCTGGAACCTGATAGTCTTCATTTTGGTTCTTATGAAACCCATGTAACACATTTAGATACATTGTGAAAGAGTGCTACATTTACCCTTTTTCATCCCAAAACAATGCAAACCTTTGCACTCAACTGGAGCGTTGGTGCTTGGGAAGTGAGATATATTGTGTCTGTAGTGAAACTGATACCAACTAGTGTGCATCTTTAGGTTGTCAGCATTACTAGTGTGGATTTGCCTGAATTGTGAAGCAGTGAACTACTACAAAGACTTTTATTGCACTAACTAGACATTGTAAAGAAACTGCACAGGTCAAATGTTCTTTAACTGACATGCCACTACTTTTAGTTCTTCATTGCTCAGCAAAGGTAGACCTTTCCTATTTTTAGATGAATATGATGCACATGCTTCCTGTGTACTGATTATTAATTGATGCTAGATTGCTGTTGTGTTTTAATTCACCATGTAGGAAGTTCTATCCAACGTCTTTTGTGGGATTGCTTATGCTTGTGTACAGTAATTATTATATTTTAATATTTTAGTGAGTGGTGTACTGAGGTGGTGCATTCCTGAGTTTTTGGTGCCTTTGAACTTGTCTTGCGTGATTGTATTGTGAGACTCACACTATGTATGCAGTTGTCAGGCACTAACAATGTTTTTGTACTCTGGAATCTTCTGTATAATGCCTAATCCTTGTCCTGCTGCGAGTACTGCATTGTGGTGTGCGGCAGGACACAGCTCAGTTCAGTAACGTGAAGGTTTTGTTGCAGTGGTCATTCTGTGAGCAGTGGCAGTATTTTCAACCCTTGTGGTGGTAACTAGTGCATCTCTGTCTGACTGATCTTAACTTCTCCCCACTGCTATGCTTCTCTCCTATAAACATTATCCACAGTCTAATATGGCCTAACTACAGTACACTGCTTTCTTTTGTTGTATATTTCTAACAGTTTGACTTGATCTCAGGTGAAATCTATTGACCTAAATTATAATGTTCTCTGTTTAAACTAGTAAACAGAACAATGTGGCAATGCATTTTCTGTATTATGTTTTTAAAGTCTTATGCATTTGTATATGTAGATATTAAAGAAAACAATAAATTAATTTTTGACTCGACAATGATTTGAAATGTATTACCATAAAAAGCTTGATCAACACATAAAATAAATTTATTAACTGCAAGAAAAGTAACAAGCAAAAAAATTCTTGAATATTGGCAACTATAAAAAACTGAGCCAGCCCAGTTATTTGCTAAAAATATTGTCATTCTGTTGGCAGATAATTTAGGCTTTTTAATGCTGTGGTGTTTCATCCCAAAAAACATGCTGTTATATTGGATTGGCTACACTCTATTGCTCCTAGGTGTAAAAGAGTGGGTGAATGTGTGTGTGTGCGTGGTGCCCTGCCAGTGGAAGATCATTTTCACATTTGAAACTAGGAAAAAGTTCTATAAACACATTGAATCATCTGATAATAGTTTTACGATGGGATAATATTGTTAAGATATAATTTTCTGCAGTCAGTTGACCCTTATTTTATGCTCCGCTTCTAGGTGTTGGAGGCATTATGTTCTTGGGTTGTCTGTGGATCCATCTGAGATTCTTATGAGGGAATATGACACGATGAGAGACACGACAAGAACGAGCGTTTCACTTTTGTAGGCTTTATATGGAATTATCACTGTAACCCACAGATTACATTTTGGAATTGACCAAACAGAGTCAAGGTCAAATGTCTGAAATAGTTTTTCTTCAATTGCTTCCTTGACATCTATTTAAAGTGTATTTAAGGCATACAAATTAGTAACTAGAAGTACTAGACTTGTCGCTGGTGGAGGCATCTCTGTTAACGCCATTGGCGGCGAGTACTAATGGTTTCTTAAACCATTTTTGCTTTGTCCATTACAGATTTTTTTCAGTTTCATTCGGTGTACCAAAAGTCTCGATACATAGAGGAAATGAATATATTTTAGCAAAATTAAAAGATTTTTCATACTTAATTTATATTATACACAGTACTGTGGCAATACTTTATTATAGATTTTTTATTTAATGACTTCTACATTATCAAGTCAGTACAAAAACATTTTAGATTCCCAACAGTTTTCCAGCATAAAATTAAATGTTACATAAAATGTTTGAATGTCAGTAAAGAAAGCAGTATATTTTGTAAGAGACACTGTTCAGACAAAAAAAACAAAATGAAGGCTGCTGGGTTTTGCTGCAAATATAAGAAGCAAGTGCAACAGATGCAAGATGCTCAATACAACTTACAGCTCGTTTCCTTATAAAACTGCACTAATTGAACCAGAAACATCTATTTTTATTTGTATTTTTTTGTCACACCAAATACTGACTTTGTTATATTTACTACTGTTTACTGCACTTTACTGTATTTTTTTTAAATTTAGAAACATTTCATTATTTTGAAGGCATCTTTGCTCTACAGCATTTTTTTGTATGTGCCATTTGCACAGTGCTGTAATTTTTTTCAGAAAGTCTTTAAGAATGCCTTTGACAAAAGAAGAATGTATTGAAATCATTCTCTTGGCTGGATCGGGAACCTGTCTCAAGGTTATGATGGACTTTAAAAGGAAACATGGCGAGCACATCACACACTACACAACTGCCAAACTTATTAGCAAATTCAAAAAGACTGGAAGTGTTGCCAACCAACCAACTGAGAAGTGGACGTCCATGAACGTCCACGAATGTCCACTGATGAAGGCACAATCACCGTGGTGCTGGCAAACATATGTATGGAGAATATGTATGGTCCCCTATGCATGGAGACTTTTGTACAGCCTGTAGTATAGGCACTATAGGTTTTGCTGCAATAAATTTCATTGCATCAATCTTTTTCCAGTAGTCACATTACCTGCAACCAAGTAGATTTCACTGTTATGCAGATGAAACATAGCTCTATATTAGCACTGGTTATAGTTGTTAACACATTATATTCAGCACTGGATGCATGCTAATTACCTCAAAATTAACACATAAAACAGATGTTCTCCTAATTGGTTCCAAAGCTTTAATGTTTAAGCGCTTAGACCTCTATCTTGACAATGATTGGTTATAACCTTTGCATCATCTTTAACTCATCACATACATTCGAATCTCATATCAGTTTGATCAGTAAACATGCATTCTCTCACCTCTACAGTATTGCAGGATTCTTGCCTATACTCAAATTTAAGGATGCTCAAACTCTAGCCAGAGCCTTCATAAGCTTCAACTGTTTTCTTTTTACTGATCTTCCTGTCAAAAGACCTTCCAGGTGGCAGTATATCCAGAATATACCCCCAGTATATCCCACACATACTAATGGCTTTACTTATATTTCACCCAATGTCTTTAATTTACACTGCTCTACACTTCCATATTCATATTCACTGCATATACACTTCCATATTACTGTAAATATATGTACATTGAAGAAACTTTGTAGTGTTTGTAGTGGGTGGCTGTGGCACACGTGGTAGAGTGGGTTGTCCACTAATCGTAGGGTTAGTGGTTCGATTCCTGGCCTGGATGACTCCACATGCAGAAGTGTCCTTGGGCAAGACACTGAACCCCAAGTTGCTCCTGATGGCAAGTTAGTGCCTTGCATGGTAGCTCTGCTACCATGAGTGTGTGTGTGAATGGGTGAATGAGACACAGTATAAAAGCATGCCATTTAGCCAGCTGTAAAATGATTATTTAATGTATTGTTGCAATAACAAAAAATACTGAATGTTTCTTTTTATTTTTAAAAATGTACCCCTGTCTGCATGTGGTTCCAGTATATTCGTTCCTAGATTTAGACTTTCATATATGGCTGGCGTTAATTTTGTGGCACTTAATTCTTAGAATTCACTTCCACAGAGACTAGAACAATTTTTACAATTGGTTCTACACTTTTAAATCAAAACTCAAACGTTCTAAACATTACTATCATTCTCTCAGCGTTTACTAAGCAGTAGCTCACTATCACTATAACATCTCTTTATCTCACCTCTGATCATGTGTTATTGTTAATGGATGTTATTGTAATTTGTAAAGGCTGCGGCTGTGGCTCAGGTGGTAGAGTGGGTTGTCCACTAATCGTAGGGTTGGCAGTTTGATTCCTGGCCTGGGTGACTCCACATGCCAAAGTGTCCTTGGGCAAGACACTGACCCCAAGTTGCTCCTGATGGCAAGTTAGCACCTTGCATGGCAGCTCTGCTACCGTGAGTATGTGTGTGTGAATGGGTGAATGAGACACAGTGTGGATAAAAGCACTATATAAGTGTGCCATTTATTTACCTTAACTATGACTAAAACCTTCCTATTTTTAATCATTGTTTTATTACTATCAAATTACATTGATTTCCAAAGCTCTATTATGTCAAAACATGAGCAATTCATCATTATATTCTTGACTGAGCTACATGGCTCACTTTAAACAATCTGTGCATAATTGTCCTTCAGCAGTTTAAACCCCCATCCAGTCCACCCAGAGAGTTCCTCTTGCCTTCACACATGTTCATGTGTGTACCCTTATGTTCATCCTGGCTTTGTGTGTGTGTGTGTGTGTGTGTGTGTGTGTGTGTGTGTGTTCTCATAGTAATTATCTGGTTCCATTCCTCTAATGTTCTGCAGAAGTCTTGCTGAGTATGCCTCTCTGACTCTGTTCTTCCAATTAGTGAGATAAGAACAGCTAGCGAATCTCTTTTACACAGCCACTTAACAGAGATGGGATGATGAGCCATCTAACTAAGAAATAAGAGCTCAGGGGAATCAAAGGAGCACTAAATTGTGACGTTTGATAAACCTGTGTGTGGTGTTTATTTCCTCTGAGTTTTTATATTCCACCCGATCACATTTGCTTATATCACTTATTTCTGCAGTCAGATTATTTCATGAGTCCCTTGTGCTCGTAATGCTTGTGTTTACTCCTGCAGTGTCCCAAATGTAGCACACCACTTCCTCTATGACCATCTGTTCTGAAAGTCTTCCATAAAGAAACTTCTACCAGCTCCAGTTGGCAAATCCTGTTGCCCCCTCACCCCCACCCTCTTCATAACGGGGGTGTAGTTTGTATGAATAATTAAAAATAAGGATCACTATCGTGTAAGAAGGGTTATTTATATTGATGGTGGTGAAGGGAGGAGTTGGTGGTTTTCATCTAATGTTTCAGGTGCTTGCTCGCCCATTGGCCTCTGTGTGAAACTACTTCCATAACGAGGAAAATGGGCTTTCCTTCAACATTAGGGAATGCAATATAACCCTTCAGATTATGCTAGCTTCTTGCAGCAGACACAGTCGTCCCCCCAACTCTCTCGGCTGTGAGCTCTTCTCCACCTTCTTCCGCTCATAGGTGAGCGCCTGCGTTCTCTCTTTCTGTCACTTGCTCTGTGCTATACTGCAGCTGATCTTTGAGCATATGTGCTGCATTCAAGCTTTAGGATTACCACCTTGGCTGTTATGATGGTCCTGTCTGATCTAATTGTGTCTGATGTGGAGGGTGTTAGTTGGTTTTGTAGTAAACAGACACAGTAAACAGACGTGTTACAGTGTCTGTGTTCTTTAGTCTTAGTACAAAGATTGAAGTAGGAGGGGAAAAACACTCATTTAACTTACGATAATATATTGATCCTATATACATTTATAAAGTTATATATGGTCTTCTTAGATGATGATTTTGTCTGCATTTGGATAGAGGGTTTTCTGTAATTCCTCATGAAATCAAGTTATTTAAGTAGCTCATATCAGTTTACACATCTGTTGGTTGATAAATTGTGTATTGAGCTGAGCTAGAGAAACAAAATTCCTCAAGGTTCTGATCTCCAGAAAGTGATATGGCAGTGTTTATCTTGTTGCGTCTTCAAAATCTCCATATGCGAATATGAGGCTTCAGATGGCATTTCTGATGTGCATGGAATGTGAGAGCTACTGTGAGGATCCCAGTGCCATAGTTCGAAGCAGAGGTGCATGCGACGGGCTTTTTGCAAGTGGAGAAAAAGATAGCGGGAGATTAACTCACATTATCGGGATCTTAATTCTGGTGAAATCTTCCATCCATCCATCCATCTTCAACCGCTTATTCCTTGTTCAGGGTCGCGGGGAACCTGGAGCCTATCCCAGGAAACA
>JAOUWY010000015.1:10320274-10334552 GCA_025728095.1 Prietella phreatophila | reverse complement strand
ACACACACACACACACACACACACACACACACACACACACACACACACACACACACACATATACACACACACACACAGAGTCTTACACTGATTTCTACAGACCATGGCCATAACAAAACTTTGACTTATGCTTTAGATTTCATTTTTTTTAACTTCTTCAAAGTACTTTTTCCTTCCTCATTCAGATTTCTAAGATTTGTATGCTGCATTAGATGCCATAGGGCCATCATACATTTGATGAAAATAATATTAAATGTTCCTTCCCTAACAGCAAAAAGATGACATCCAGTCGTCGGTATAACTTGAAGGTAAATCAGACTAAAATTAAATTAATCAAATATTGTTTATGAATGTGAAAATAAACCTTCATACCCAACAGAACTTAATGTTATAAACACCCTTAAATCATTTCTTCAAGCGTCAACTGTCCACATTTTTCTGTCTGTTCTTCAGAGCCTGCTGCTCTCCATTGCTGCTGGCTTGCTGGAGGCTGAAGCCAAGCAGCTTGTGGAAGATAAGGAGTCTTACATGAATGAGCACTGCCCATCACTGAACCTTCCTAGCTCTGTGCAGGAGTTGCAGGTAGGAACTCAAGCACAAGCAGATGGAGGTGAACCTGATGAAACCAAAAATGTTTAAGAACCTAAATCCGAGTACAGCAAACCCATAGTACAACTTGTAAAGTATAGCACAATAAAGGATAACCTCATAAAGGCTAAATGCTGGTAAGATGCTTCAGGCTCTGCAAATCTTACTACTCTTTAATGACTTAAGTACATAAAAGCAGCATGAAGCTCATGAAGCTTATTTTGATAAAAATCTACAGTTATGCTGCACATTTCAGAGAATTGTTGTAAATACATTCAAAGTACAGAGCATACAAACATCACTGAGCAGTAATATATATCTGTAGGTAATTACCAATATTAAACCCCATTTAATTGAACAATGTTGTGTTACAAAAAGATTAAAAAGAATCAAATATTTACATTTATTAATTTATCAGCTGTTTTATACAAAGTGATAATCCAAGCATATACCTCTGGAAGTCCTGGGGTTGGAACTAAACCCTGTCTAGTATTACAGTACTACATTAGTATCTTCTAAATCTATTCTTTGTTCCTTAGGACCTTTGCAAGAAACTCCACCAGACCATTGAAAAGGTTGATGAGGAGAGATATGACATGGAGGTCAAGGTTGCAAAGTCAAACAAGGAGGTAAGAACATTATTTAGCACATATAAACAACATATAAAATCTATTAGCTTTAAGTCTTTTTTTTAACATGACCTGCTCCGACAGTTTGATGACCTGAAAATTAAAGTTCAGGATCTGAACTTTGAGCTTGTATTTGGTTTGAATCATTATTTGACCATGGGTTGTTGTGCGGTTGCAGATTGAGGAACTTAAAATTAAGGTGATTGATCTGATTGGCAAGTTCAAGAAGCCAGCTCTGAGGAAGGTGCGCATGTCTGCTGATCAGATGCTTCAGGCTCTGCTCGGCTCTAAACACAAGGTGTCTCTGGATCTGAGAGCCAACCTGAAACAAGTGAAGAAGGAGGTCAAGGAGGAGGTGGGTATAAACACAGGCTTCAAAGCAACATATGATGACCATTTGTAGTGATATCACCTCATAGATATTCACTTTCTGGTGTGTTGGCTCTTGTTATTGCTCTAAAACACTTAATGAATTGTTTTAAATGTCTTCTGGTTTTTTTTTTTTTTTGTTTTGGTTTTTTACAGTCTGCAGAACAAGTTGGCGACTGGCGTAAGAACATTGAGGATAAGGCTGGTATGGACGGCAGGAAGAAAATGTTTGAGTCCGAGGCTTAAGAGGGAATAGTGATTATTGTCTGAAAGATCTTAATTTATCTCTGGCAGTTGTTCTGTAATCCCCCCACATACTGTTGTTTCAATAAAGGTGCTTTACTGGTCCTTTTTCACATTTGTTTTTACACGTCATGTGTACGATATTAAATCCAGTGTATACAGTGTACTGAAATATATATGTGCCCTTGTGTTTGCTCATGCATAAAGCACATAAAAATGGTTTAAAAGAACACAAAACTTTGAATCTCTATTGAAGAGGTGAACTTCCAGCCTCAGTAAAAAAAATAATGATATTATTAATAAATGTAGATTTCCTCAATAAAATAATATAGGATCATACTATGGGGTGATTTTTAAGATTGCCTTAAAGATTGAGTTAGAGGGAAATTAAATTCTGATAGTGTAGTTATCACACTCAATTAATTCACACTCAATTAATTATTAAACAGAAAACAAGAACAAACCCTATCTATCTATCTATCTATCTATCTATCTATCTATCTATCTACATTTTTATTTTTTAATTAGAGACTGGACTTGGTCATGGTTAACATATGACTGCCAGTAACCCTCAAGTTTCGTGCTTGCTATGGCAGCACATATTCTAAAATTGGAACAATCTTCATGTTTAAAACTCTACGTCTCCTACACTGTAAAACACGATAGCCCCATTAAGTCATGTGAGCGTGTTTCTTCTCTTTAACTCCAATTGTCATGACAAGTTTTGGATATCAAACTCAAGTTTACAAGTTTTCGAAAATAAAACTTAAAGTAATTCATTGTAACGACTTGTAAAAATTTTTGAGTTGAGGTTAAACAGAGGTTATTTTCAAGTTGGTATGATACTTGTATTTTTAAGGCAGCTTTTGTGATCAGTTTAGTTTGAGTTCCTAAACTATGCATTGGCCAAGTGGTAATTCTGTCTGTCAGACCAAACCATTTGTAATGAAAAAACACATACATCCTACAGTCTGAGTGTTACATAGCACAAGGTACGAACAATGACGACAACAACAAAAACTTCTTTTTTTTAAAAAGTGTGTCCTGTCAAGGACTGTGTGTGTGTGTGTGTGTGTGTGTGTGGTTGTGTGTGTGTTTGAGTGTACCTTAACGTGTTTTAGGGACAAGGATTATACTGTAGTTACTGTAAATTTCTTTGAATTTGTTGAATCAAATTTATTGTCACTGCTTATCTGTAATTAGTTTCATTAATTATAGTTGTAAAACTATATAGTTTTAAAACCTAAAACATCAGAACATTGATCAAATGTTTAATAATGATAAAGTGTGTCACATTTCACTATGGAAAAGTATGTTTCCAGGCTTCTGGCTAAATGAATAATTTGGCTGTGAAATGAGCTCTCCTACTGAGAGAGTGAGAGGGTGGTTTACTACAGGCCAGCTATTCGGTCATGCAAGGAATCAAATAACTAGGAGGGTGTATCGAGAGGGAGTTTCTTGCTTGTTTTCTTTCAGGCATACCATGCATAACTAATCAGAACTTCTCACAACAATGTTTTCTAGAAATTTCTTCCCTAATCCCTAATTCCACGAAGTTGTTTTATAAATTGTAAATGCAGTCACCTAATGAAAAAGTCCACCTGAGGGTAAATGTTAAAAAATGTTAATGTAAAAAGAAGTTTCAAAATCTAAATGTCCTAATTTTACATTGTCATATTGGAGTTATGTTTTTGTTTAAAAAAACACAATAAATAACAGGGTGAATAGATATGGAAACACATAGGTCTATGATTAGTTGATATTGCAGGCAGGCACTTGCCCCTATGATCTTGCCCCTATGTGCCTTGTAACTGTCTATTCATAATTGTCTACAGATTATACATTTTAAGGCCTAATTCGTGAAGCAAATCCAAACAAAATAATGTTGGTTTTTTTTAAACACTGTTTTGTAGTAACAGAACGACTGGATAACATGAGCCACATGATCAGGAATGTCATGAGCATGTATAATTTACAAATGCTTATTAGCAGCCCAAAACCTATTAAAGTTATTTAAACTATGGATCACTTTCTCCAAACCTCTTTTGGATAGTCTATAGTCTTGTAGAAATAATTAGTTTTCAGGACCTCGATTAAGCGTCACCATTATTCCTTTTACTTTGTAAATGAGCCAGAAAGACCAAAAAGCAACTTTCACTGCAGAAAGTGACTTTCATTTCCAGACACACATTTCAGCTCGGACGCCTGGTACCTCCATGTATGGTGAGGACTGCCTGGAGTTAATAGTCTCTGCCATGCCTACTTGTTTAGTGTCTGTCGTTCTTAAGTTACCTCTAGAAGCTCGAATGTTCGACCAAGATGAGTTGACTTGCTAAGAATATCTCCTGAATCTGTAGCACTGAATGCAAGAGGACACTGAACCATTTTAGGTGCACAAGACATGAACTGAGACTGGTTATGAGCGAGGTGGCATTTTTACTCGTCCAGGATACCATGTAGAAATTTTACATTTGAATGTTGAAGTATAATGAGTTCCCATATGTGACTGACTCATGTTATTGCATGACTTAAAGTGGGTTATCATTAGCCCATGTTTTTTTGGGTTTTTTTTGGCAGTAACATTTTGCATACTTTTCCAGAAATAAAAGGAAGATAATAAATTCAGCCAGCAGGCCTGTTAAAGCTAACATGTTATTATGCCAATGATGTCATGACCCACTGCAGATCCTTTCAAATGCAAGAAAGTGTGAGAAAACAGGCCTGAAAACAGCTGCTTCCACTCATTACAGAGAGCACACACCACAGCAATGCTCAGACAGTACAAACAGAGTTTATGATACTTTAATTCTCCAACACATAGAGTATATGGAAAAGCCGGCTTAATGCCTGGAGTATCTAATATGGGAAATTATGCAGACATAAAGGAATTAGGTAGTAACTTGTCTGTAACTGAGTTTGGAGCTAGCTGTAATGGCTGTGCTCACACTGGGTGTTTAATGGGTGGTCTCTCTGGACTACTAAATCCCCCACAGATTCAGAGCACAGGTCAATTCTACCACCATCTGGTTAAACATAGCGCATGTAACACAGTGTGTCATGTTCATACCAGCATAACGTTCTAGCAGCACAGACACACAGTCCAAGGATTTAACAGAGAGTGATTAACTGGAAGCATGCTGTTAGTTGGCTCCACAAAATATATAGTTTTCTGTGTGTTTATATGATACCACAATGAAAATTTGCCATTTTAATACCAACTGTGTCGTGACCTTAGTATCAAGTTGGGTACAACTCACTTAAATATGAAACTCATAATGCAACTTGTTATTAAAGTTTATCCAAAGTGAAATAGATTGAGTCAGCTTCTAATGCCTGTTTAAGCATGCACTATGATGCTATCAGCGTTGGCAGAGCAGGCTGTACAGGATGTGTGTGGAAATGACCTGCGTTCACCTACACTCTAAACCCCAGTACAACCCACATTTCCCCAGACTGCATGAGATCATAGCATTTGTCAGAAGCCTCGGTGTGCCTCTGGCTTTTTTCTGAGCCTCACTTACTGGAAAAAAAAAAGTTGTGTTGCGATGTAACTTGTGTATTTGGCTTGTTCTCAGGGTTTGACTCTTGTGCTCAGATCATTTCCCACAGATAGAGATTACAGCAACCAATCAGACCTGGAATGCATCACCCCCCAATTTATTTATAAAAACTGATCATCTGTGTATCTTAATTTAACCACTAGAGGGTGCATGGACTCAGGTCATGTCCTCGGGTTTATCGTGCCCCAGAAATGCCCCTCTATTGGTTTCTCTTCCTAATAGTTTCAAGCTGTTTTTGCTACAGATATCAGCCTAACTATGAAAAACAAATTAATATCTGATGAACAGCAAGGCTGGTAATGTTTTTCAAAAACATGCTTTTTCCCTGGCCAGGTTGTTCATTATATCTGGTTTGCTTTCACCAGGACTGGTAGTATCTCATATCTTTAGTATCATATACATTCCCCACAGATACATGGCTCTGTAAAAAAGCAACAATCATCTGGCACCTCATATTAAATATCTAAGCCTTTAAATATGTTTAAGTAAAAATATACACTGGGGAGAATTTTTAGAAAGTTTTTGATGGTTTTGAAAAGGGTCTGACATTAAGAATACAGTCTAATGTAATGGATGTTTCATAATATTTTCTTTGCTCTGACCTGAAAACCTTAAAAGAAAAAACCCACCTTGATTGACATGCATATGAATATTTATAATCAATACATGACATTCACTGGTGTTGGTGATGGGCTTTTCACTCTGACATGTTGGTGTACTTACATTTTGGTTAATGGTTTATAAATGACCAACAATGCTATTAGTAGTGCCAGTGAGATTTAACCCTTGCTTCATCACTACCTAAAGAGAGTGATACAGCAGCGCTGATCTGGGCTATGCACTCTGTTTAAAGCTTCAACATTCATGTTAATACAAACTATCGATCCAACTCAACACTACTGTGCCATATATCTGCACTGCGTTCTGGAACTTAACATGACATATTAATATGACATTGAATATTGCTGGATAATGGTGAGTGGGAAACAATGCTCTTATGGTTTTTTTTTTTTTTTTTTTTTTTAGAGATAAAAGCAAAATATAATTGTTATCACTTATGTTGAGATGCAGCCTTCCCAAGGGAATGATGAAAATACAGCATCAACCAACAGATTAACATAGTTCATTAAGCAAATCTGAGATATTTCAATGTGCAATGTGTTTCAGGTTGGAGGTTTCCTTTAAGGGTTCCTCCAGAGGCACTTTTTAGACTTCTAGATGTAACCTTGTTTCTAAGAATGTAACTTCCTTATCTCCCAAATATTTGGTAAGAAAGAAGATGACTGAGGATGGAGAACTAATCTTTATCTGCAGAATAAGTCACTATCAACTGTCCAGAGCTTAGCAGGAGGTTAGAGAGGCTTCTGTTGCTTTTCAAATCCACATAGCTATTTGCCACTTTAAAACAATAGGCCCAATCTTTCTTTTCTTTTTAATAGTGTTTTGCTCTACTGCTGAAAAAGACATTTGCAATTCAAACCAAGGAAGAAAACTAGAGAAAATATTATAATTTGTATAATGTTTTACTTAGATTTGCATTCATATGAAATTCCTATTCAGTTCACCTTATAAGTGAACCTATAGTGGATTTTTTGAACAAAAGATCAAAATTTTAAAACAATAAAGACAATTTTCACAGCCTTCTTTGCTCATATTTACCAAGGGTGCCAATATTAGTGAAAGGTACTATATAAATATGTCAGGCCACACATGATTCACTTTGGCAGGAAGCTCATGTTTAGTCTTTTAGGCAAATTAAACATTACTATATACAGTGTTTCACACTGATCTGGAAGAGAAAACAAATGTAAACTTCTTGTAGACTTTCAATGACATCACCCCTGCTCACACCCACTCACCAGACCGCAGGAGACGAGTCACATGGTGAGTGATTATCATACTAGGAATCAGCATCACCTCTGCGTTATTATCTCAGACTGTTGGTATGCACCCACACACTGCTTCTATTCCCAAATCACGGCAGGTTTAAGCACCACTGGAGCATGAAATTCACAAGGCCGACTATTGGAGCATTACTCTGGCTGTAGATGAAGTATGAATTGCATGCAGTAAAGCTTTAGGTGGGGGTAGTAAAAGCCAGCTAGACTCTGTAAAAATACCTAACCTACCTATGAAGCAGATGCTGAGCAACATGGAGAGAAGAAGACTACATTTAGTTCAATGTTGGATCATGGTGGATCACAGACATGAGAAATGATGTAGTGCAAGAAATAATGATTGCTGTTCAATGATCAATAAAGTGTATGTGTGCTTCAGAAAATGTTGATTAGGTTCTCTTGTTCTCTTTTGTTTAGTGTGTTAGGATTTACAGCTATTTTTCATTATCACAAGAAACAAAAAACAGTGAGATGTCACACAGTATGTTCCTGGAGACCAACCCTTGCAAAAAAAATTTATATGCACTTCACATGTAAATAATCACATGATTTGCATGCTTCCATTTGCATGTTTACATGGTTTATTTTCTCACATGAATAATTATTTTTCACCTGATCATTATTCACTTATTAATCTAATGATGTCACATGTGTTCAAATTTCATGGCATAACATGTTGCTATGCACTTTCACATATTTATGAAAAACATGTGTTCAAGAAAGAGGGAAAGAGGGTCATGACAAATGTTTGAAGCGCTGAAAGACACTTTTCTATTTCATGTTCTTGATTGCTGTCTTGTCACAGCATGCATCCGTCTTTTTGCTCAAATTCTATATTAAAAAATACTAAAGAGGTAAGTAAAGCAGTATCCTTTCCTTATTTTCACTCAGGAGCCATGGGGGTACAAACATTTGCATTTAATTGTTAGTATCTAGTTATTAAATTAAAATGAGAGACATGAATCAATATTTCATTTTGAAAAAAAATAAACACATTACTGGTAGGAATAGGATAAGATATTGTGTACTGCAGAGAATCTCTGCTCCCAGTCCTACACTGTCCTGCACAGTTTAAGATGGATGGAAAGAATGAGTATGTGGAATGTGGCATGAAAGTGCCTTGCAAAGCCTGACAGAGAAATATCTATCAGTTCAACCCATAAGAACAACATGTTCATTTTCATGTTCTGAGATTCACCTGAAGATTTAAACGCAGGACTGACTCGCAAAGAGGCCAGATCCCTCCACTCATACATGACTGTGTAAATTCAAAAAGTTTTATTTGCAATAGTGAGGTTGATTCATGATTTTCCTTGTGCAATTGTAGATTTCATAACAGTGCTAAATCACTAGTTCTTTTTACCTCTATTAATCATAACATTCAGTTGTACCTAACAATATAAATGCTCACTTTGTTACATTTAAATTTATAAACTATTATTACTGTTATCCTGTGGAAGTAATGGCATGGTCAAAATGATTATTCTACCAGTTTTAATGTGGGCAAGAACAATTCTGAGTTGCAGAGCAGGAGTCTCTAAACAGTACTGGGTACTGATGTTTTGCACATCTGGGATTCATTCCAGTTTTTTATGAACATGATGCTTTATACTGTATGTTTTTTTGACACATTGTATCACGATGATGTGGCTTTGTTTTATTCTTTATCTGTTACCAAACACCATTGCATGCAGCTGCAGCCTTGAACTTTAAACAAGGATGAGTACTATAGTAATTTTTTTTTCTTAAAGACCTGTTTGTCATGATTTCCAGAGAATAAGCTGTGATACTGACTCACTCCAGTTGTAGCATGTTGATGTGAACCGCATATGTTTTATGTATCTTTGTCAATGAGTGTAAGTGATCAGTTTCAAAGAAGCCTTGTGCTTGCCAAGTTCTTATATTTCTGTTGCTGGACTGTAAAGGTGGGAAGTGATGAGTATGGCTGTGTGTAAGTGAGAGAAAGAGAAAGATTGTGTGTGATAGTGTACTTTATTGTGTGTGTGTGTGTGTGTGTGTGTGTGTGTATGTTAGAGGGAGTGCAGGCCTTTGCATTCCTCACACTGAGTCATGGGTCAACCCTTAACACTGAGAGGACTAGATTTCCTATGATCAGCAGAAGTTTCTCTTTCATCTCTGAGCTGAAATGAGGAGTCCAGTATGGAGTAGGGAGAGCCACAGGTTCATGAGTTGCATGCATGTCCAGAGTTCCTGCTCTCATCCATAGCAACATAAATTCCTTACAGACAATCCTTTAATTATCGATCATATATAGTGTTTGTGGGTTTTGTACTCAACGTACAGCTCTTGCCATTCTTTTTTATTCTTTGCCTTCTGATTGACTTCCAGTTTCACAACAGATGAAGGGGGGGTGGGGGGTCTTTTAGGATGGAGAGTTGGATAGGAGCTCACTGGAGCTCCTATGGGAATGTTACTTAGGGACTCTAGCTAATGCAGGTTGTAAGGGAATTTGTTTTATGATGGCAAAATGACCTTTCAAATTACTTTTTGTGGGCATGTTTAGCTTTGTTTAGCTATGAATTCCTCACTGAATATATGATGACAGTACAGTATGTTTCCACAGTAACATCAATGAAATTAACCTCCTGACCCCATTTAGTTGTCAGAAATCCTATTTAGATTCATTCTCAGTAATAAATTAAGCCAAATCCAGACAAAAAGCCTTTCATTTTGTCTTGATTAAGTAAACCGGGTTGTGAAAATTGTTGAGAGTTTTCCTAGACACAGATTTTGTTCTTTTGCTACTGTGTGTAGTGGTGGAGCAGTGCAGGTCATGACATCCCCAAGTGACCCCAGGAATACAGGAGAGATGCAAGAGACTGTTGAGGTTGTAACAAAAGCCATGAATAAGGATGTGAAAAAATTGAGGAGTGAATGTGATGCTTTCTTATACAGCTGTAGTTATCTCATCTTCATCTAAACATCAACCAAACATGGAAAAATGATTCGAACATTTGCTACTTGAAGAAGTTTACGAAGCCTCAGAATGTTAATGCTATGCTGATTGAGTGTGCTTTTCTTTGGAGCAAACAGTTTACAAAAAGCTACAACAAGCTTGTGAATTCTTGATCATTTAAGATATTGCGCATTTTGGTATACAGCATAGTTGTTTGGGTCTAATCACTGGGAAAATAAAAGATGCTAACTGAATTGAGACTCAATATTTAGGTTCCAGGTATTGCCCTTGGTATCTACTATAGAAAAAAAACTGGAGCCACTGGATCCTCAAGGACGGGACTGAAGATCTTCTCTTTTTTCTGACAAAATTCAGTGGCTTATGTAAGTACGAGATCATTTGCACAGCTTTCTGACTCTGAACCAATCCAAACAGTCCAGTCAGTACAGTAGATCTGAAAAAAGAGCCAGATGTTTCCACAACAAACAGTGTCATTTTGCTCAGGGTGGCTCACACCACATCATTGCCAACACTTTCTTTTAAAAATGATGTAGTGTGAGCCACTCTGAGCAAAATGTCACTGAGCATACCATGCAAGAAATAAAGGCAATACTCTTGCAACATTATGTTTACATAAGGTCAGAAGGGTAAATATAATCGTTGGCAAAATTTACATACTTCAATAACAAATGGGGCAAAGATAATTAAAAAAAAATTAAGTACAGAAAATTTTTTTGTAGTTCAGAGTCAGATTGATTAGACCGAATTGTCTAAAAATGCTTAAACGTTTGTCTTCAATAGTGAAGCAAAACTAACTACCTAAGTAAATAAATAACAAAGAATTTACTTTTTACATTTGTACCATTTGATGCATTATGGAGGTTACAAATAATTATTTATTAAGACATGTTTGCATTACACGTTTGCATCACCTGTAATGATGATCTAAAAGTGGCAGTGCAGTGTTATTTAAATATGAACAATATTTTAAACATTATACTGTAAGTACCACGTGTACCATTTTTCAGCGAAGAATAAACGAGAAATTAAGTGCAAAATTTGCTCTTCAGAATAATGGTCCACATTACAGTTCTAACATTAAATGTGTAACATTAACAACAGTTTTTCCCAACAGTTATTGAAAAATCTTTATTCAAATAAATAGAAAATGGTTAAGGATTAAATTTTTAAATAGGTACTTACATATACTTCAGCACTGTTTCTGCTCAATTCTGATCAGAAGGTACTAATTATTTTCCTATGATATTATTATATTTGATTGATTTCCTACATTTCTATAAGGTGCTCTGACAGTAGTGGCAGTTGCAGAGAAAATCAAAGGTTCATGTTAATGATCTTGAATGTGGCACGTCATGGCAATGAAAGCTGAGTTGCTGCCCAACCAGATGTAATAAACTAATTTATAGACTGAACAAAAGTAGCTAGATAAATATGTCCATGATGGGCACATCCTCAGTAATAACGTGATCTAGCTATCTAACTCCAGCCAGCTAGTTATGTAAATGTGTGAGCTATGCAGGTTTGTTAAAACACTAGGCAAAAGGCATGTTAGCTAACTAGCAAGCTAAACCTGTTAAATTCTTAGTTAGTAAGCCAACTTTACAGACAGTTGAGGAAAGTTAGCTATTTATTATCACTCCTAGTTACCCATAACCACAACCTTCTGTTGGTTTGGAAAGGTGTCCGATATTATGTGGTAAAACCGAAAGTGCTCATGACCAATTTTTTCCAATTCTGACACCAAACAGCACACTGAGACATTTTAGAAAACATATCTCACCCAGGAGTCTATTCCTGACATAAAAAGGAGTCTATTCCGTACATAAAAATTTTCTTCAAAATGAAAAGCCTTTATAACACAAATGATCTTTGAAATATATACAAATAAAAAGTACAGTACTATGAATAGGCTAACATGTTTTTGAAACAAACTGGCTATAGTAAGTAGCATAAGGATGATCTAAGTGTGCTGTAGGCATCATGAAGTGTTAGTACACAGCCAAGAGTGTAAATAGGAACATAGTAAGATTTCACAGAACACTAAATGAGTGAGTGTGTCTGAAGGTGAGAAGTTTGATGACTTGAGGCTAGTCATTCGCTGAGTCAGTAGGCACTTTACTGCTCTTGTAATGCCATACTGCACCCAGATAGCCAGAAAACACAGACGTGCTAAGCTTGCTGAGATATGCCATGCCTTTCATCACTGATACTGCAGACACCATATCCTTTATTTTACTTAATGACAGAAAGTGTCCTGATTAATTTCTCTGTTTCCCCACCAGCTGTAACACAACTGCAGGCTGCACATATTTTATGGCTGAGACTATTGGCTGAAGAGGGTTTAGTGCAGCTGTGGTGTTGAGAGCTGATTCTCAGATATTTCATAAACAGTGCCAGAGTCTGTTCTCAGTGAAAAGGTCTGTTTGGTTCCTAGGTATTCTGCACATTTCCTCCAGTTTTTAAAGTTCCAATAAATATCCACCCACCTACTGCTCGTGTCCTTGAATGTATACTAGAACTGGTGTCATTTCCCTTCACATGCGCGGTCTTTTGACTTCCACCATGAGGTAATTCTTCCTGTTTATATCCATGCAGTGTAGCCAGAATCCGGCAAGATTAATAGATGTTGCTACAAGAAAAGTGGAAATCTAGACTTGACACTTGTACAGTTCCTGTGCCTTTTCTACCTTCAATGTAAATCTATCACTTTTACACTTTCTCTGTCCTCACACACATGCAGACACACAAAGCAAAGTCTGATGATCCTCCTGTGTCTTAATAATGCTTTTACTGTGGGCACTCTGCCACTGCCTAGATTAAGTGTCAGAAGAATGGATGCTTGTTGTGCTCTGTTTGTCTCTGTAGCAGGAAAACCTCATTCAGTTTGTGACACTGTTGCTTTCTTTCCTATGTAAGGAAAAGCTTTGTCCTGTAGTCCCCTCCTCAATTCCACATGAACAGCAGGATCACATTGTCAAACCACACGATATAGATATAGATCTGCCATAGAACTGTTTACTGGACCAGTAAAAGCCTTGAAAAGTGTAACATGTCCACTTTTGTTTTTCTAAATATCCATAAGAGCTCTTTCTTGTTGTTTACAAGACTTGACACTGAGGACAAAACATGTTTCCATTGTACAACATGTCATTATGGAGAACAGCACCACTTCAGTCATGAATGGTGTGTTATTTGCCATGGTAACAATGTTAATAGTGTTGCTGGGGTCTGAGGAATTGAATTAGCTCTGTGTGAGTGTGTGTATGTGTGCTGTAAGGCACAATGGGAGATGCTGGACATGAATGGGCGAGGACTTGGATGAGAGATGCATGCTTTTGAGCAGTGCTTTATGATCCGTGGTTGAAACACATGAGAAAATGTACTCAAGTAGGTGCTGTTGAGGTTGGTGTCAGTAAACAGCATGTCTGCACAAATTCTTGAAGCATAAACAGTTAGGTGGAGAATCACTAACACTTGGACAGCATACACACAGAGGTGGTTAGAGAAGCCAAAAATTTAACTCAAGTACAAGTAAAACTACTTATAAAAAATGATTACTCAAGAAACAGTAAAAGTAACATATCCAACGAGAAGACTACTCAAGTAGCTAGTTACTGGCTACTTCGGATCGGATTAAAATGAAGGGAAAATCCTGAATCTCAGACTACATGGATAACTGTAAATCACACCTCTCCTTGAAAGACTGTCTGTTCTATTTCTATGATATAAAACCTGGCTTCAGGATGAAGCAGCATATCCCAGACCGGTGATGGGAAAAATTCCACAGAACCTGTTATTTTCAACACAAAATCTCACACACACCCCAAAAAACCAGCACTTTCCCAACACTTGACTAACTTTACATGCTAAGAACACAAACTTGTCAGCATCTACATTTAAACAAGACAACAGAGAACAAAAGAACAGACTATAGAACAGAACGGAAGAGAAAGTGCGTGTGAGTGTTTGTGTGTGTTAGTATGTGTGTGTGTGTGTGTGTGTGTGTGTGTGTGTGTGTGTGTGTGTGTGTGTGTGTGTGTGTGTGTGTGTGTG
>JAOUWY010000015.1:10307084-10320174 GCA_025728095.1 Prietella phreatophila | reverse complement strand
TGTGTGTGTGTGTGTGTGTGTGTGTGTGTGTGTGTGTGTGTGTGTGTGTGTGTGTGTGTGTGTGCATGTATGTGTCCTGCCTCCCTCAACAGCTCGCTTCTCCCCCTCTCCTAGAAGACTGAGCCACTAAAAAACGATCGGTTGTTGCGGATGCATTCAGACCACTGCAGCGTATCTCAAGACTCGTGGACTCCTTATATGTAAACTAATAAGCTAATTATTAAAACTACATATATCCATGAATATTTAACAGTATCGGAGGATTGCCACAGAATGTAGCAAATTAAAAGCACATTTCTGTGATTAAAAATGAACTTGTGTAAGAGTATAGGTATGGCCAGTACATTTATTTCAAGAGGTTACTCAAGTAAATGTAGCACGTTACTCCGCACCTCTACATACACATTTACCACATGTATGTAATTCTACCAGAAATCAACCACAATTTGTAGAGTGCTTACTTAAATTCAATTCAATTCAATTCAGTTCAATTTGCACATCACTATTAGCAGGAGATCTTTTCTCAAAGCACTTGTACAGATATCTAGATGTAGATTTGAATCCCATTGATAGTGACAGGATAAAGCTCCCTTAGATGACAGGAGGAAGAAACCTTGAGAGGAATGAAATGGAATTCAGCCTCTTCTGGGTGACACCAGATAGTGGGATTATAAATCATTACTTTTCTACAACTGTTTACTTTAACTCAGCATCATACCCACCCCAGAACTAGCACTAATTTTAATTGGTAAGAAGATCTGGAAAATTAGCATAATAACAATGCAATAATAAATACTGACCTCACAGTTATTGATTGTAGATTTACAGACAGTAACAGTCCAAGAGCTGCTTTTCTATCAAGACTGGCATCTTGTGAAATTCCCAGAACTACACAAAGTGTAGAAAATTCCCCATACTGAACCATTCACAGTGGAGTATGTATTATTATAATACACAGTTGGTTTCACTTGAACTTTGAGTTAAAAAAAAGAACAACAACAACAACATAGATTTATCTGATTAGCCTTTAAATGGCTTTGAATTTGAATAAATATTAATATAAAACTAAATATTTACATTCCTCTCTCTTGTAACTTCACATACCTTTCCTAATAGTTTCACTGCAGTTACTGAATGATTTACAGCTTCTGCAGAATAATATGCTTTAAATAATAAGCTAAGAAGCTAAAAAAATAGTTCTACATTAAAAACATCTGAGAATAGGAAGCATATACCATTTTTTTAAGGACAAGTCTTTACAAGATATAATTTGCTGAATACAATGAGCTTGTAATCCTCTGTTCAAATACAAAGAAAAATAAGCATAAATCAGAATTTTGCAGTGATTTCAAGAGGCTTTTTGTTCATGCCATGCCTTTGTAAGACGAAGAAGACGAGTGAGCTCGAGGTCTGCTGAGGGGACTGGGGGCTGTGGAGGTGGATTAGTGACATGGGGTGGAGGATATCATCTTACAGTTCCCCCAGGAGCAGCCACATGACCTCACCAAGCTCGAGAAGGGAGGGGATAAAAGATGTTGAACTACAGCCTAAGGTCTTTCAATGAGAACCACATGCAGGAACTAGGCAGAGAAAAAGAGGGAGGAGAGGTGAACAGAGGAGGGGTGAAGGGAGGCTGTGACTAAAGCATGTCATTCAGAGAGGACTGAGCATTGTGTGGATCTCGCTTGATATTTTCACCAGGCATTGGTGAGGACAGGACGTAGGAAAAGTGCTCACAGGAAGAGTGCTATTTGTGTGGAGCTGGGAAAGACACACAGGAATACAAAGATTCCAAAGTGCAGAGAACGACTCTTTCAGCTCTACTAGTTCAGTAAAAAAGAGCGACAGAAGAAAAAGAGATGTCAAGTGCAATCTTGAGACGAAACTCCAGCAAACAAGGCTTGCAGAACCTCCTCAGGTGAGTCTTTGAATGAGATGTTATTTGATACTGTAGTAGGGATTCATGTTTAGAGTAAAGTTTAACAGAGTGTAATAGGCACAGTGTTTGATAAGTCATGTGATATTTGTCTTTGTTAGTGTTTGTTATGTATCAAAGGTCTAGATTTGTTAGTAATGGATGAGGATCCTAAGCTACTGCATATTTCATGGTTTGTTTGATTTTTTTTATACCTAGACAGTTTATTTTCTGAAGATATGGTCAGATTAACAACACAATAGTACTGTATGACACTCCTTCAGGAAAATCCATTCACCTTCAGCCCTTCATATTAATCTTAGATGGGTCATTACCAGTGCTGGTAAAGACATTTGTTGAGACTTGCTGAGAGAGTTTATTGTATCTTCAGGAGGTGGTGTGGAGTTGTAGACATGGGAGGGTAAAGTTAGTATTTGGTAGGTGCAAAGATCCACTTATTAAAACTTAGCTGAAGTGACCACATGACCTTTGCCTGGGGGGTTGAAAGATGGAAAGATGGTGTCTCTGAAATGGGACTTCCAGACATGGTGGGGCTTGTTCGGCTTTAAGATTCCTCAGATTTGAGTTTACTCTATACATTTCAGCAAATACTTTTTCCCAAACTCAATGGATATAAATAACATTGATTTGGTTCTACACACAGTGCCGTGAATGTTTCCACACTTTGGGGTTTTACAGCAATGTAAGGGTGAATACTTCAATCAGAACTTTTATGTTTTTATTTATAAATTATTTTGCAAACTATATTGACTTTCACTTCAATATTATAACCTATTTTACAGACATATAATCCCAATTAACTCCAATCCAGTTCCAATTTAAGCGATTCATCACTTATCACATCATTTACGTAGCTCATCATGCTTAAAGACGAAAGCATCACATTCAGCGTAGTCTTATTCTTGGGCTAATTTGCATAAATAAGCATGTATGAAATGTTATAAAAACTAACACTAGGATTAGGGGCAGTGTTATTGCTCATACTCTTTCTTACAACTATGCAATATAATCCAATATCTTGCTAAACCTGATCTCATTTTTGCATGTGATCAAGATCAACACAATCTGTTGAGAACAGGTTGAGAACAAATGAATAACTCCATGCATCAAGCCTGTGTTTTGGGAGAGACCAGAGTGCTTTAAGCTCCTCAGGGCTCTTACTGTATTCATATCTGCAGAAACAGGGCTTTGGGAGGATCAGGTGTACTTTGTCAAAAGCATTTCATGAGGTATACACAGGTTGCATTGTAGAGGGTGGATTTCTTTCCTTGGGCTTTTACAAGGCTGCCAAAATAGTCCTTTCGAATAGTTGACAAGTTGTATTTGCACTCAAATGCCCAGCATTCATCTTTTCTTTTATTACTGTATAGGTTGTACGGCACACACCGGACATAGTACTAATGATGCATTCATGCAATGCTTTTGATGCTGTACATACACTTTACAGAAGTTCAAGAACCATTTCCTGCATGCCTTTCCCTCCCTAAGTGTGTACATAAGCAGACGAGAAACAGTGTGATTCATAATAGCGCAATGCAAAGCAAGCAATTCATCTTCACTTACAGACATTCTGCTATAGAAATGTTTGTATATATTTCGGTATTTCACTCTCTTGGATTGCACATGGAAGACATAGATAACATGTGATCTGGATGATGTATTGATAGAAATGCATAAGTGCTTGGCCATGCTGATGCTTATCAACTGAAAGCACGGAGTATACAGAGATGGATTACAATGACCTCTTAGACACATGAAGGAAGGAATCACGCTTGCTTAAAGGAAAACAACTGCAACTGTTGGAAAAAGTTTTCCAAGCAGCCTTAAAATTTGTGGTTTCTTTTAAGTTTACTACCACCACACGAATCGAAACAAGGAAGTAAATAATAAAATAAAGCAGATAAGGAGGAAATAGAGTGAAACTGTTTCTAAAAGGTAGATAAAAAACTGTTCCTGAGCTCAAGACCCATCAATAAATGACATGGCTATTTGCCAGATGGGCATGTGATGAGTCATAGTGATTGATCTGGAGTGAATCAGTGTAGTTAGAATCAATTGTCAGTCTGCACAGGATTTACAGCATGTTCTCAAGGATTGAAGCATGCACATAGTGGCTATGTATAGTTGTCGCACTAATGTGGTGACCATTGAAATTTTGAGAACAGTTTGCAGCTGATATGTTCATAATTCATGCTTTTTAAATAATGAGACAACCTAAAGTGATTCATATAAAGACTGAAAGCTCATCATGCTCACTGATTCACATGAACAGACTATCTCATTGTGGGTCCAGCCATGACCGAGCTGATCCCTGGCTTTTACACTGCCCTCCATTCTGTTGACGATACTGTGATAAGAACTGCAGGAATGCGGAGGGGAACGTGGGGGGATAGGTGTTTCTGTTAAAGGACCAATAAACTCTCTGCCATTCACCTGGCAGGATGGTTTTACAAAAGTTGAAGGTAAACAGGCCTGGCCTTTATTACACAGGGCATTATTTAGCTTTTTTTAATAAAACTTTTATAGAATACCAATGGCGTAATCTATACTAAATATAATCTAAATATGAAACCCATTCAGTTCCTAGGCTTCAGCAAGACCCCCATGCAGCTAGACAAGTAGAGCCTGTGGATTTCTAGACTCCAGACAGGACAAATGGGCTGTGCACAGTTTGTTAACTGTTCGTGTCTGGACACTCAGACATAACATGCTGACTGGCGTCTTTGGATGTCAAAGGACGGATCCCTCACTCCTTCACTATTTACATTACACAAACACATTTTTCCTTTGTTGCTAGTGGAAAATGGGTAAATAAAGATAGGACTGTGTTTTTGGAAAATAACACTTATCCTCAGAGAGATATGGTCTACCTGTCTGTTTGAATTACAAGCTTGTAGATGTAATAATTAGTGTGAGCTTCTGCACCGGGATTTTCCACAAATGCTAAACTGGTGCTCTGGATTTCCACAAGCTACTTTTTATACATTGGGGGACTTTGTGAGAGGAGTTTGTTGAGTCTCTACTGTACGCTGTCAGCAGGGAGACATTCAGCTGGTCTGGGTCAATAGCTCTCTTTTACTCTCAAAATATGACTCACTATAATGACATCATCTGGCTCAGCTGCTTACCCAATTAATGCCCGAAATCCTGTGCGCTCAATTCTTTTAAAAGGGTGATTTTTTTTTTGGTTGTTTGTTTTTTGTTTGTTTTCTGAAAGCAAAGACCTTAAACAAGTTCTGTCGAGGGTGTGTATCCTTAGTTTTCTAGAGAAAAAAAAAGCTGGCTTAATTTACCGTAGCTATTGTGTTTTGTTAATCTGTCTTTCAGGAAATTTGATCGTTGCGCCATCTCAAAGCTGCTTATACAGAGAAACAAATATGAAAAGTGATTTATCATTAGGCATAATTCTGAGTCTCATTTAGATCGGATTTAGATGTGCTCATGTGCTGTAAGTACGAGCGTGTTAAACACATCCAAATGAACTCCAGATCCTTAGAAATGTTCCTGTACTATGAGAAAGTAAGGGATTGTCTGACACATTTTTCAATTATTAAATCAAAGCAAATACAGAGTGTGTTTTTAAACTGTGCGTTGTGAATGTGAGTGAACTGTGAGTTTTACATTTCTAAATTTCCTGCCTGTTCTGGGTTAAATGACATCGTTCATTTTCTCGGTTATTTTTCTTTTCTTGAAACAAGGCAGATTGCTGGATCTGGAAAATGTTTGTAGGACATTCCCACTGTGATAGCAGGATGAAATTCAGGCATATCCATTGTATTGCTTTATGGTACTTTCTGTAAGTATCATATAACTTAATGACTATAAACATCATGCAACCTTAATATTAAAACCTATAAATAATCTGAACATGCCCTCAGTTTTATATTGACCACAATCGTATAAACAGTCAGTATTATTTCTGAAACATACTGTAATGATGCCTTTTATCCTTAAACCCCACATCCATATAACACATAAAAAAGACTGACCGATCTGGCTGTGCAGCCACTTACTCATTGTGTTCTGCTACAGGTTAAGGCTTGTTCTGTTGTGAATTAACAAATGCAATAATAGCCAAGTGAAAGCTAATGCCTGCACCCATTAACACCCCCCCCCAACCATGCCCCTTTTCCCCATCCATTCTGCCGCTGGGCTTACTTGCATTAGTCTTAGGAAGCTGAATCAACAGTGTTGAGAAAGGTAAGGTACATAGAGGCAAGTCAGATTCTTGTTTTTTATTTCTCTGTAGTAAGTAGTGAGAAATACACAAATACAAATAGTAAAAAGTATTCTGATCTTTTGTAGGCTGCTTAATAAGCAAGGACACTGTAGCCAATGACTGGGTAAGGGCTTTACTTAAATGAAAAGATTTTTTTTTATTGTGCAGAAAGGAATGAAATAACAGAGCGATCTGTGAGCCTGTGGTTACTAGACAAATCCCAGCACGATGAATGACCTAATCTCCATCATGACGTCATGCAAGAGGCCCGTGCCAGGAAACAAATAATAAGAGAGCATGAAAGTTTTGGTTGATTGCCATATGTAATAAAGGTTTGGTCAAACGTTTGATCATTGACACATGCATTTTCTTTTTCAATGAACATCTGAAAAACACTTTTATTCATTTTTTCACATCTGATTGTAATTGTTGAATTAACATTTTAGAAACTCGGCATTAAGCTACCATATGTTTCTCTGTGTGTATTATGTGATTTACAAATGTGCCTGCATGAAATATAACAGACTGAAAGAAAATGGGTTTTGCTACACCACTTCCCATGCTACTTTCGCTTCCTGTGAGAATGCCTGAGGACTTGTGTTGGCTTGGTCAGGCATGATGTAGTGCTGAGAAAGAGAGAGACTAGAATGAATGTCTTTTTACAGCATAATAGCTCATTTAAGAATTGAAAGGGATGGTAGCTCCATCCCTCACTCCCCCATATGATCATTTATGGACCTCTATTGTAATACACAGTTTTAGGACGTGCCATAAAAGCCACTGGAGCAGATTGCAGAAGGTCTGGTATGCATTAATGGCCTATTAGTGACCTATATACATTCTTAAGTGATTCAGAAGCCAGATTGGTGTTTATTGTAATACGACACCCAGGCAACCAGATGGAAGCTATTTGACAAGTCCATCAACACTGTCCCAAAAAGGAATGATATAATCTCTTACCACAGAAGAAGAGCAAAAACCTACCGAGTAGCATCACTTTTTAAACACATTATTTGAGAATGTACTGAAATAATCAACATTATGACCTGTTACACAAAGCATTCTGGCTCAGTGTAAACTCTCTTCCCTCCACCACAACCACAAACACGTGCACGCACATGTCCAGGCACAATGGATGTGTGTGGCATGAATGTGTGTGTACTTACAGGCTATATAAACACAAGGATGCATCAACATATCTAGTATGTTTGTATGTGTGTGGGATGTCTTTGCTTAGTCATGGCTGTTGCTCGACCCTGTCACAGATCCATTGGCTTATGCTCTCATCCCGATCAAGTAAAAGGGTATTGTTTAGAGAATCTTCCAAAGAAGCTGTGAATGATCCAGAATGTCACTGGGCGCCATGCGGCTTTGGATTGAGGGTTGTTTTTCCTTTTTTTATGCAGTACAAAATAATGACTCTTTATTGGTTGGTGATATGTAACAGCAACTGTGTATATGTACTGTTTAATAATGAAATTTCTATGTTCTGTTACCCACAGAGTGACGGCTCAGCGCAGTATTGAGGATGCAGAAGAAATCGAGAGGGAGCGCCGCCGCCGGGCACGAGAAGCTCTCAGAAAGGAACACAGTATCATCGGATCAGCTGGATCTCCTCAGGACAGCTCTGGACCCACTGAAGAGTGCCTGTAAGTCTGATAGTCAAAGTTGTTTTACTTGTATTGTTTTCTCTTTCTCTCTGCCTTTCTAATTTCGTTTACTACATGGAGCCACAACTACCCTTTAATTACTACCTAAGCAGTCAAGAATGCGAAAAAAAGCTTGGCAAAGCTTTATAGTGGACTCCATGGTTGTCCTACATTTTGCACAACCTCCAGTTTTTATCAGAACAGAATAATTATAACCTATCTGGTTTATAACTTTCATACATTCAAAGAGAAAAGCAGATTTTTTTTTTCTTCCAACATTTTAAGTGAAGAACATGTTATATGATAGAACCCTGTAATTATGGGCTCATCATAGAAGAATCTTGGCTGTGAACCTCTGAGCAATTTTGAGCACTTTCTTTGGAGACCATCGTACTGTTGATTAAAAATGATATAAAATGATTGCATGCAGCATATTGCTTTGCTAGGAATGTTATCTTACAAATAACTAGCAACCAGCATTAAAACAAAAAAAGGACATGATTATTTCATATTCCTCTGACATCTTGTATAATTATTTGATGGAAATAAGCTTAATCAATTCCTGACATGAGCTTTTGCTTTCCTGGTGGTCTACTGAGGACTTGTCCTAACTGGGTGTGAAAGCTGATGCCAAGATACATTGGTCTCTTCAATATATTTCAATGCATAAATAGGCGATACATTTACATTACGTCATTTATACATTGAATGATCTTGATCGGACTAATGTCTATATGGCCTTAATTCCAGACCCTTTCACTTTTCTGAAACGACCACAGAGTGCATACGTAGTCATGTGAGGTGGAGATTTGTTGTAGTTCATCAACAATATGGCCCTGAGCAGTGATGGCTGTATCTATTCTTATGGCAAAGTCGTCTGTTATTGCTCACAGACCGAGGAATGCGAGTGCAGGTGAAGCTGTATTAAAAGAGAACAACACAAAAGGACTAGGCAATACTTGTAAACAGTAAGCTTGCAGGCTGAGCGATCTAACGGGCATAACCTGGACAAAACCCAAGAGGCAAATGAACTGGAGTCAAAACCAGAAAGACAGGATAGCAAAACACACAAAATAATGTCTCATTAATGTCACAGACATGAATGCTGGCACAAGACTTTGGAAAAGAAGGGTGAATAATCTAGAGTATATATAAAGGGTAGGTCTATGTACTGATTGAGAACAGGTGTGTGTGTGTGATTAGTCTGGAAGACTGTGAGCAATGATCGGTTGTGTAAGAGTTTGTTGGTAGATTATATGATAGACTCCAGAGTTGGTCAGCTTATGTGGCAGTTGCCAGAGAAAGATCGACTGATGGGAAGTCAGATCATTAATGGGAAAAGTGCAGAGACATTGTGCTGAGAAAGATGTATCAGATGCCTCAAATGTGTGAGACAGTTCTACTTTTTAGTTTTAATTGAGTATGACTTGAAAAAAGATCTCCGTAGTATTAAAACTCTTTACCTCTTGATGTTGTTTGTTAGAATCAGAGAATCATATCTCATCCCATATTAATGCTGATGAAACAAGATAGCCCATGTCAATCTTCAAACCTAGAATTCCAAGGTGTGTTTTATTCTTGTTTGTTGGATTGAATGCTCTTGCGGCTCAGGCTTTGATTGGTCTTTAGTTGCAATAACCATTCTCATGCATGCAACATTAGACAGTGAGTTATCATGCTGTCTACTCTTGCTGCCATTTCAGGTGTTGTCATATCAAGTGTTATTCATTCTGACATCTGTTATTGGTGTCTGCTTGCCTGTGGCAAGAGAATCAGAGCAACAACAAAACCACCTAAAAACCTCAGTCACACCTCAAACATCTGCTTCCTTGGATTGCGTTTGATGTCGACGCTGGTGTTAATAGATGGAGTGAATGACATCAGGGTGTCGGTTTATGAGTGGATATTTGTAGCTATTCTGCTGCAGGTCTTTGGGCTCCATATGTTGCTTTGCCAAATGGCTGTTCGTGCTTTGCAGGATGTTAAAATGAGCACATCTCTCATAAAGTGGTTATGGCCATCTTCTTGTTGTAACACTTCCCAATTGCCACTTACATTAGATGGTTTCAGATTTGTTGTGCAATGTCAAAATAAAACCACTGAGAGTCTATATGATTGTTCAGCTGCTATAAATATTCTCAGATTTCATCGATTTTCATAGATGTCATATCTTCCAGAGCCAGAAAAGCAAACACTTCTATTTCAGTGGAAAAATTGTGTCTTTAATAAGGGAATTGATAAAGAATTTCCACATAGTGATATTATCACACTATGATAAAAGGGGTAAGAGAGAGTGGATAAAATGAAACCAAGAACACAAAAAGGTTGTATAATTACAATTGGAAAGTACACATTTCTGAAGGGTAAATGGAAATAAATAATATGGAGGTCAAAGGGCTAGCCACATAAAGCCTGAGTTTATTATTTAAGTATTCATATTAAAGCAGTCTATTAAATAACAATAAACAATACATTGTTATTCCAATAAAACAAGCTGCAAATCTAAGTAGTTACGAGAATAAGGAGTGCATGCCCATTCCCGACAATGGGTCTTGGGAGTGTATGAGTTGAAGTTTTTGGCCTCTTTTTGTGTGTGCAGCTTTGAGACTGAACTGAAACCCAGCAGCTCTGGTACACTGGAAGAGGATGAAGGTTTCAGTGACTGGACTCAGAGGTTGGAGAGGGGCAGACGGGTCAGGCAGGAGGAAAATCACACTAGACAGGAGGACTTGGAGGTGGAAAGAACCATGAATGGAGGAAGCAGAAGAAAGGAGATCAGCTCCACCATACTAAATCAACAGCATATTGAACAAGGCGAAGTGGAAGAAGTGGTGAACTACATCAAAGGGAGGAAGAGCAGTGAGAAGCGCATGTTATTTGGAGACAAGACAAGCAGCCTTAGGGCCAGAGAGACACCAGAATGGAAGGAAGATTTAATCAGTGTTAAAAATAGACAAGACGAGGAGTCAAGGCCACACATAGAGGATAAGATAAGAGCTAACATGGTATGCTTTTCTAAATCAGTTTTATATTTGTATATCTAACAGACAAAACCTTTATTATATTTTTGTCTTGGTTAAATTATCAGGTGAAAGAAGTGAGAAAAGAAGTGAAGGTCTCATATACATCTAAAGTCTTCCTGCAGCAAGATAGAACACCCATCACCAACAGTGAGGATCCTGTTGGAGAGGAAGTGACATCGCATCTACTCAAAACAAGAAAGACTACAAGGTGGGTTTTATGATATTGAAAGAATATCATGTAGAACAATGTTTAATGCTCTGTGTGCAATATTTATAGAGTTATTTATATTTGATAGAAAATCCAGGTACTGCTCAGTGGTTCTTTGGAAGTTTAAGAGTTCTAGCTTTCTAAGAAGATCCTTATATGAAAACTCTCTCTTGTAGAGGGCTACATAAACTCTTTAGAGTGACAAACCTCAAAATACCTTAGGGTGCTAAATGTAACTTTTATTTGTATATATAGCTTTGACCCTGTAAGGAAACTTATTCTGGAAGTTTTACCCCCACACTTTACTGCTGGTCCAGTACCACAACACACACCAGAACTGTTGCACGCCATAGTTCTGGTCATTAACTGATCATTAATACATATATTAACTTACTTTGTTACTTTAAGCATTACATATGCCTTTTTATACCACAGAACTGCTGAATTCTTGAATCTGATTAGTCAGAAGGTGTTGATCAATTTCTATAACAGAACAGCTCTGTCAGTAGACCTGGTTGCTAATATTAACATGTTATCAGTTCCATAGTAACAACTTACACAGGGATTTGTATGGCTGATGCACCACACACACAAAAAAATCTCATACATAAATGTGTGTAATTGTTGATTATAGTGAAATTTTCTGTTAGCAGAAGTTTACTAACATTTGTGTAATGCGTCTCCAATGTCAGGGCTTTGTAACAGTCAGCAGTAAGGTTGTTACCCTAAGTTTTCCAACAAGTTTTCAGGACTGAGGACTTTATGGCATTTTTATTTTGTCTTACTAAAAATATAGGTTTCTGAGAGAACAACTTTTTCAGCTATTATAACACAAGTGAATTACAGGAAAAAAATTTTTTCACTGATGTTCCACAACATGAAACTATATAACTATACACATAACTATAACTATATAGAGTATAAACAACTATAAATTAATAAAATGGATATCGTGATGGTGTGTTGTTCTTTAAAATATATATATTTTTTTAGTTTTTGGCTAATTGCTGTGGTATAGGAGGAATACATTTTTTGGTACGTGCTGAAAGGAATGAGCTTATGATTTGCAATGACACCACCCATTGTATCCTATAACATCCCATTGTGTTTTACTCCTTACTTAAACCAGCAGTATTAAACATTTTTGTTTTAAATAACCAAAAATCAACTACTGAGCAAATATGAAAAAAAATCAGTGCTCAGAACTGTTTCCTTTCCTTACCTTTGCAACAGTAAGCTTATATAATAATGATTTATAATTTGAGCTGTCAGATTGGATTTCGTGGGAAACATCAGTTTGATGTCATTTGCGTGGCCTTTGACATCACCATGCCTTTGCGTGGTTATTTCATGTCTGTAAACAGAAAGAAGAAGAACCAGCTGCTATATCATGTGTGTGTGTATGCTGAAGATGGTGGAGTGTTTGTGGCTTTACTTACAAGAGTTGCTTAAAACAGTGGTTCCCAGATTGGGTGTGACCCCTGGGGGGCGTGGAGTTATAATAAGGGGGCGTGACAGACAGCCTGCAGTCACAAAGGGAAAATGATATAGCCCGTGTTAAAACAAGAATAAATATCGACATTTCTTTGGAGACACAGAGATCTGAAGACTGACGCAGAGATAGCTTTTTTTCTGCTGATCTGGTGAGACATTTCAGTGGCTCAGTAGGTAGTTAGCTAACATTAGCATACTTGTTTGCTTGATTCATTTCGGTTTTTGAAAAATTTTTTTGCTATGGTCTATGTGGTAAATTGCACTTATTTTCTGCTAGCTATGAGAAAATGCAAATCACCTCTACTCCAAGAAAACCATATCCACCACCAACTCCATGATCAAGTATTGGAGCTAATATACACCATATACAAATACATCAAACCATCAGATTCAACCACATAGAGGAACAATGCTGAAGCACATCCCACATAAAAATAAATAAATAAATAAATAAACAAATAAACAAATGAAAAAAAAACTTTGCTGCATGTTCTCCCCATGCTGCGGGGGTTTCCTCCGGGTACTCCGGTTTCCTCCCCCAGTCCAAAGACATGCATGGTA
>JAOUWY010000015.1:10293886-10304993 GCA_025728095.1 Prietella phreatophila | reverse complement strand
ATATATATGAATGAAGATGTTATGTTAATAAAAACCTTTCTATATTGAAAAATTGAAAATAAGCAAACAACATTAGTCTCAAAACCTAATTGTGTTCTTTTTGGCCATTTCCAAGAATTCATCCACAGTAACATCCGATGGGTTTTCCCAGGTCATCAATACATATTGCATGTTTCTTCTCTATTGGTTTACAAGTTCTGTCTGTATTGTGGGTTTGTGGTTAGCTGTTGGTTCATGTCTGTGGTCCTGAGCTTCCTTCTGCTTGCATGTGCAATTGCAGAGAGAGCATGAGGAGAGATTGACAGCTGAAAGTACATGCTCGGTGAGTTGGGGATCAAAATGCCAGCAGGCTAGACAGAAACACAAGGGCTTCTTTTGTGGGGTTGGAATGAGAATCACTGAGGATGCATACTGATAGTTTGTTTGCTTTGAAGTACAGGAGCAGGGAAAGAACTGTGTAGGTCCTAAATATTTTTCCACCTGATTATTCATGTTTACTTTCACTTGCTCTTAGCTGATTCTTTTAACCTCTGAGAATGCAGTAAAGACAAAAATAATGTACTGAAAGCTCATGAATATAAGAACTAGGGCTAATTCATGCACTTAGACCCGAGTACATGGAATGGAATGTTCACACCACCAGCCATTGAATTGTAATGCTTTCCTCTTTCATTTTTCACAGATCATGGACAGAACAGAGTCCTTGAATCGGTCCTTAAAGAAAAGGTGAGTTTATTTAGCCTTGTCAATCACTACAAAGCATGTCCAACTCACATATTTACTTGGTGGTTAATTACTCTTAGTACCTAAACCCAGTCTTGGGTTGACTATAAATAACATTAGACCAAAAGTAAGGCATTTGAGCTAAATGACTCTTGTCTAAAAGTAAATATTGACATAGGTGTTTGGATGCCTTATGTCACCTTCATATGCTGTTAGTTCATCACCTTTGTTAGCAGTGATTTATGGGTTTTGTAACATTGTCCAGATGTGGAAAATGTGTGTTTCCTCTGGTGGCTTGTGAGCTGTTGTGGTAGACTCAGACCAGGCTCCATGCAGTCTGAGGCAGGAACTTATCAGTATTCTCTCAGAAATGTAAAGTCGGCAAGTTATTAGGAGAAAAAATGTCCACTTTTGGGCTGCAAAAGTGATTTAATACAAGAAACAGATGGGAGATGGAGGCAGAGTGAAGCCCACAAAGACGAGGTCCTGATGGCTTATGTGACGCAATATGTGTGCTGGATTTCAGCATTAATTCTTATTATTCAGAATATGATTATTTGTTAGCATTTTGTTGATAGTATCAGAAAGGATGACCCAGTAGTACGTCACAATTTGATTGGTTAAAACACTATGACAGCAAATGGGAACTAGAAGGATATGTGTTAGGTTATACTGTCTGCCTGTTGGCAGAATGATATTGCTTTCCATATATGTCGGTTTTCCTCCATAAGACAACTCAGTGCAAAGATTTGTAGACAGTATTTGTCATGGGAAAGCATTGCGTCATCTCTAAAGAAGCTAGTTAATCACCTGCTTGTATCACTAATGACTAAAACATGTCTCTCACATACTCGCTGATTTAATATCTTATACATATAAAGTGACTGGCATATGAATAATACAGTTTTGAACGTTCACCCCCCACCACCCCCTCCCCCAAGAAGTGTATTGTTCCAATGTGTGGCAGAAAAATAGAGGAGGCCAGCATCTTGCACATGTGCATGCACGCAAAAACCCAAACATATTTTTAGAGTCAACAATAACAGTGTGCATAGACAGACAGATCCACTTTGAAATGATAATGAGTGAATAGTAGCTACAATATCTGAGTTCATTGTGGGGACATTTCACAAATCTGGAGGAAAAAAGTACTCCACCTGGCATAATAAGTCATCTTATTCCTATCTGGGCTCTTGGCCAGGCAATGAGGTGAGGTTTAAAGCTTTTATGTTCCATGAAGTTGTTGACAAGCCCAGACCAAGTGTCTTTGTTTTGGAAACAGCAACAGCTTCAAGAAGACTCTGCCACCGCTACTCCTATCTAAGATCGATGACAAACTGGAGCAGTACACTCATGCTATAGAGGTGAGTTCTCATTCCCTTACTTTCACATATCATATTTTGGTATTAAAGATCCCCATTCTGCATTATGAAATCTGATCCCAGTTTAACATAGTCCAACATTAAGAAGTCTGATCATAGTTTGGTATTAAGGACACTGATCCCAACTAAACATTAAGAAGTATGATCAGATATCAGCATTAAGAAGTCTGACTCCAGTCCAACCTTAAGAACTCGGATTTAAATTCAGCATTAACAAATCTGATCCTAGTTTAGACCAACCCCAGTCCAACCTCAGTTCACCATTAAGTCTAATCTCCATCAGGAGTCTGATCTAAGCCCAATATTAAGAAGTCAGGTCATAGTTTTGTATTAAAGAGTCTAATCCTACTCCATCATTAAGAAGTCTGATCATAGATTAGTATTAAGGAGTCTGATCCAGCTAAGGATTAGAAAATCTGATCCTAGTTTAGCATTAAGAAGTCCAATCCAAGCTTACAATTAAAAAGTCTAAGCCCAATTCAGAATTAAGAAGACTGATCACAGGTCAGCATTATGATGTTTTAATCGTAGACCAGCATTAAGAGGTCAGATCACTGAGCCTGATCCTAGTGCTGCTGTAAGGAGTCTGATCCCTGTCAGCCATTAAAAGGTCTAATCACAGTTTTGTATTAATGAGTCTGATCCTAGACCATCATTAAGAAGTTTGATCATAGTTTGGTTTTAAGGAGTTTGATCCCAGTTAAGCATTAAGATGTCTTATCAGAGTCCAGCATTAAAAGTCAAATTCCAGTTCAACACTGATATGTCTAACAGATCATTATTAAGTAATCTGATCCCAATGTTAAACACAATTCACAGACAATTTAAATGTGATCAAGGGAAAGAAAAGTATGACTCCAGTTCATACAAATGAAGTCATAAGAAATTAATGAATGTGACCATACTTGTAACTTTAAATGTTTTGTCATTTATAGTTTTAAATTTAAAACTATTTTCCCCCACAGGCTCTAACATCATGCTTTGATTTTAAATACCAGGTGCTATATAATAGATTTAGTCAAGTGAGCCCCTAGTGTTATTTGGAGGCACTTTGCCATCACTTGCTTGCCAGTCTGTCATTTAAGATTGATGGGTATTCATGGCAAAAATGAGTTTGTCTGGAGGTAAGACAGCCTTTGGACTGTGAGATGTAGCATGCCATATGAAGTCAAACAGCCACAAGATATTTTGAGGTGAATTTTGGATGAAGACAGATGTTTGTAGGCAATGAGATGGAATAAGTTAAAAATCAGAGCCATCTCTCACCAAATATATCTATTACTCATTGTTGCATGGTAACATTACGTTCTTTTTTTTTTTTGGTACTTCAGAGCTCATCAAAAGAACCAAAGACACCCAAGTCAGTTGTCGTTGACATGCCCAGTGTTCCTGAACCAGTGGTTGCAAAAAAGAATCTGTTTGAGGCAGGAGAGGCTTGGAACCAGGGCACATCCAAAGGAACTCCATCAAAGGTCTGAAAACAACCATACTCACTAAAATTTTTGCTCAAGAGCAGAAATACAGAATTTTGTCAAAACGTCCTCCAACAACACCTGTTCTGCTAGGGCTGTACATGTCTCTGGTGTGATCCCGGGCTCAGGTTAATGTCTATGCAAAGTTTTGTATGTTTGCGTGGGTTCTCTGGTTTCCCCCCTATTGCGAAAAACATGCAGGAAGGCAGATTTCTACACTAAATTGCTGGTAAATTTCCTATCTTGGGATAGGCTCTGGAGCCACTGTGACCCTGAACAGGATAAAGCATTTACTAAAGATAAATGAATGAACACAAGTAAAAGTGAAAGCAACTTGTCAAATAAAGAAGAAAATATATGAAAAAGCTACATTTATAAACCCAAAAATATCCAATTAGGATGTCCCAAACAAAGAGATGGAACATGGATTTTGCAAATTTGGCATACTCCTGCAACATTTCTGCACAATATCTCATTTTGTGTTACTTTCTTGAGTTTGAGTCTCTTCGAGTTGAATTTCTAGAGACTTATTGGGTGTGCTTTAGGACACCGATGGACTGAAGGTGGGCGTGGCTGATCTGATCACTCAGTGGGTAAAAGGAAGCCCAGAGGCTGGGAACAGATACATACATCCCAAACCATGTGTAAGTGTCTGCTGGCTAGGCTTCAAGTCATATCACTCTGTTGCTGATGTAGACAGTGCTTGTAAACACAATGAACTCTCTGTATGAAATTTACAAGAGGGACAATGCAGAATATATATCGATGCACCTCTGTGTCCTCACTGCAAAAAAAATTACATAATGTATTATGGAGTGAAAATATCTTAAATATAGTTCAATTGAACTATTATTTGCAGTTATAAGATTACAATAAACCAATATAAGATTATATTATTATTATTAAATATATTTCTATAGACATTTTTAGTCATTAAAAGCTTTAAATTTTCTTAGTCTATTGGCATATAAGTTTGCTTCTTTCTAGAAACACGTTTAAAATTAGCTACATTATTTGCCAACATTTAAAGCTTGACATTAGTAAACAAACAAACAAACAAACAAATAAATAAAAGTACAGAATTAAGTTGACCAAATCTATATTCGTTTCTTAATAAGATAAGTAATCTTATCATACAACAGACTAGATAAATTTGACTATATTCAAGATATTTTAACTTACTCAGTGCATGCAAGTATATGTCAAAACCTCCTTATCTTTTCTGCTTCCAGTTTCTGTTTTCTGCTTCTTTCATATGCCTCATTATCTTTCCCTCTTACGGTAAAACAGACCAGCATTTCTTCTCCTTCTCTCCGATCTGAAAAGCTTATTTGGAGGCAAATGATTTAAATCGTTGCTACAATAGTAGCAAATGTATCTAAGGGAATATTGTTTCACAGGAACCGACCTTGTATTTGTTGTAATCTATAGCAAACAAAAATGTTTTTTTGAGAAAAGTCTCCAAGATTGTTCTGTGCTTCTTCTCAGGATGTTAAAGCAGGAGATGTGCTCCAGAAGAAGAACATGTGGGAGATCATAGGGGAAGCAACCGGGCAGTCAGGTCAAGCAGGGAAGGTAAAATATTCATTTGCTTACTATACTCTTAGAACTTTTCTTTCCTTCTTACTGATTGTATTTACAAGTGTTATTCATTTTTAAAATATTCTTAGGGCACCTCTTCTGGCAAACGCTACAAGTTTGTTGTGACCGGCCATGGCAAATATGAGAAGGTTTCCATTGATGATGACCATTACAGTGACTACGCAAATGAAAAATCAAGTAAGGAATAAGGAATCTTTGCATTATATTATTACATTGTGTAATATTGGCGTATCTCCTTTTACAATGAATGTAATTGTTTAAAACATTCTGATACGTTCTCTTCTACTGCACATATGCGGAAACCTAGCTAAGAATATATTATGACCAAGTACATCCATGCTCAATCTTGCCCAAATGAGCAATTTTTATTACAAAAAATATAAAACATTTAATCAAGCACCATAAAATGCACAATATTATACATATCACATTTCACTGCCCATATAGAGAACGTGTACCCATTCTGATTGTTAATGACAAACACCAACGCACGCACACACATACACACACACATACACGCACACACACACACGCACACACACACACACACACACACACACACAAACAAGAAAAGGGCCGATCATAAAACATATGCCAGACAGTTACCATCTCATTTTAACATTACTTTTAACATTATTTTAACATAGTCGGCACAATCAAAACCAAATATTTTAGCCATGCATAACAGCTGACAGTACACATTCTTGCATCATGTAACCATTTTCCCATTGTAACTGCCTGTCACACTTTAATCATATACAGCTTCATGTAGACCTGCTCTGGTCATCATTTTTAGATAAGATCTGTGGTATATTCAGGCTGTTTTTCTTTCTCTCTTTTCCATTCACACTTTACTTTATTTCCAAGACTCTATTGTTTGTCAGTTACCCTCATTCCACCTATCCAGCCAACTCCAACTTTCCAACACCATGTAAATCCTGTTCCTTCACTGAACATACAATCAGACCTTTGTCTCACAGGCATCAGATAAAATAATGGACGAGAAGAGAAGAGAAGAGAAGAGAAAGAGAAAAAAATTAAAAGCACCATTTTGAGTACACTAAATGTGAAACACAATTACCGGCCTCTTTATTAGGAACATCTGGGTAGACTTGCTCATTCTTGCAATTATCCAATCTGCCAATCATGTCTCAGAAGTGTACTGCATAAAATCATCCAGATACAGGTCAAGAGCCTAGCAGAAAAACATATCAACCTTTAACTGGATGGGCAAGAACAAGAATCTGAGGCTACAGTGGGCAATTTGATTTAATTCATTGTGCAGCAGCCACATGAATGGCTGATTGGATAATAACTGCATGAAACAGCAGGTGTACAGATTTTCCCAATAAAGTGGGTAGTGACTGTAGTGCATTTTTAAACTTTACGTGAATGCTTCAGAGATAAATTAAACATTCCATGATATGCTGCATTTATGCCATAAAATTTCTCCCTCCATTCGAAAACTTCTTTTGAGTTTTATAACATAGTATGTAGATTGTTATACCATTGTGCAAATACCTCTTGTCAATCGGGCATTTTAGAAGGACACTGGAGACAATTTATAAAATTAAGAACCTATGAACACTCAATCATTTCCATTTTCTTTTACCACATCTTGAATCTCTCTGTCAGAATAATATGATTTGAGTGAGGTAAAACAATATGCTTTTCCCACAATTCCTCTGTGTAATTCACACAAACACATTACATTCACGTTCTTATTTAATTTCACCTTTAAGATAGTTGAATTGTGATAAATAGAACTGTACACAATTACTGAAAAAATTACAGTATCCTTGGCCATTCCATTACTTATCACCTAAACAGCAGTAGTTTTTGTAGTAGCAAACCCTCTGGCTGTTCTGTTAAAGTCTTTTGGTTCTTCGTCTTTATTTTTGCGGCCTATGAGACCCATCTCAAACGCTGTTGCAATCTTTGTCACTGGTCGTGAAGCTGCCTCCTTCAGTCTCCTGGCATTAAATCGAGGACTGTAAAGGAGAACTGGAAGGCGATGTGCAAATGCAGGAATTTCTTTCGGTTTATCTGATTTAGCCTCTTCTTTCTTTTGTTCTTCAGTTTTGCTGGCTTCAATATGTTGCATGATACTATCTTTGGTTGCAAACATTTGGAAGAGGATAGCGTCCCACATTTTTGCAGCTCTAGGGGCATCTTTGCCCTCTATGTCACTAGTCTTATTCGTTTCTTTGCCTTGGTTTTCCTGCTCACTTTTGTCCGGAGCAGTTCCATCAAGGGCATCTTTCTTCAGTTCTGGCTCAGAAACAGGAAACGTGGGTTCCTCTACCTCCTCCACCATGTGTTTCTTGAGACGAGACCAGCCACTGAGTTTTGACTTCATGCCTTTTGGTTTCTGAAAAGCTTTTAGGAGAGGCTCTGCAGATGGGAGGATGCTGTCCTTCTCATTATTGACTTCAGGCTTAGCATCTTTTGGTATGCTTTCTTTTGGTGTTGATAAATCACCTTCATCAGGTTTAACTTTGTCTTTCTGGTCATCTTTTGGCTTGACCAGAGGCTTATCATCAGTTTCAGTCACAGGTATTTCAGGAGTCTTTGTTGGAGGGGCAAATAAAGATTTTTGTTCTTTAATCCTCTCCAGTAAAGACATATGAGGCTGTGATGTCTTCTGTGACAATGTGCTTATTTTTACTGGCTTTGAGCTTTTATCTGCATTTTGGTCAGGTGTCACAGCTTTTACAGATAGTGGTGTTGGCTGAGTTTCAGGTTTAGTAGTCTCATTTAAAGATACAGATGGCACTGTCTTTGGTTTAGATGTGTCATATTTTGGAGTCCTAACTCTTTGTGTGACAGGAATAGTGGTCACTGTCATGAGAGTCTCTGAAGGTGGTGTGTCAACTTTAGATACAACAATAGTTGGAATTTTAACTTCTGGAACTCCAGTGGCTTTTTCCTTTGTTTCCTTTCTCTCTGATGTTGATATCCCTTGCTCCAGTTTTAGCTCTGCTTCAGCTATTGGTATTGTGGCTGCTGAGACTTCAGCAATTTGGGCAATAGGAGTTCCATTTTCAATAGCAGCAGTGATGGATGATGACACTTTATCCAGCGGTGTCTTGGGGCTCGCTGGCCTCTCATTCACAGCAGGTGTTGCTTGTTCTGGAGATTGATATTCTACAGTGGCTGGTGATATAGATCTAGAGATACCAAATGCAGGTGTATAACTTTGTATTCCCCCATGAGCAACATATTCAGCTGGGGTTAATCCATAATATTTTGTTTTGGATTTTGTTGGTGTTCTTGGTCTTTGACCTGCAAATGGAGGTACAGTTGGTCTTTGATACCCCAGTAAGGGTTTAACAGGTTCAGAAAACTCAGAGTTTGGTGTTTTGGGACTTCGACATTCAACTAAAGGAGTTAGAGGTTTAGGACCTTCAGGTATGATGGCCTTTGAGCTTTGGGACTCAGTGGTCTCTGTAGTGTTTGAAGCAGCCTGTACCTTTGGTTTTAACAACTCAGGTTCTCTGGGCTTTTCAGAAGACAGTCTACCTTCTGAAGTCTCAGATGTTTTGATATAGGCCTCACCATTTTGTATAGATTCTGAAAGATTATTTTGCATTATTTTCTCAGTTTCTAGAGGAATTTCATCACTTGGCCCAACTAAACTTGAAGTTGGTGTTTTGGATCTTCTGCCCTCCATATACACAGGAGAGACAGCAAATAAAAGTGGGTTGGGTCTTGAAATTTCTATAATAGGTGTCCTAGCAGGTGAAACATGATATGATGGTGTCTTTGGCCGTCCTGATGGAGTTTTTGATGGTGAAAGATCAAATGTTGGTGTCCTTGTTCTTGTCATGGTTCTGTCCCTTCTTGTCTCAGTCATAAATGTTGCATCACTTTTTATCTCAGATGTTGGTGTAGTACCTCTCTTAACCCCTAAAGCTGGAGTAGTCACAGTCTTTATTTCAGAAATTGGGATTGTGTCAATCATCATTTCAGATGTAGGTGTTACACCCCTTTTAATTTCAGATGTAGGTGTTACGCCGCCTTTAATTTCAGATGTAGGTGTTACGCCCATTTTAATTTCAGATGTAGGTGTTACACCTCGTTTAATTTCAGATGTAGGTGTTACACCTCGTTTAATTTCAGATGTAGGTGTTACACCTCGTTTAATTTCAGATTTAGGTGTTACACATTGTTTAATTTCAGATGTAGGTGTTGTGGCCCTTTTGATTTCTCTAGTTGGTGTTTTATCTCTCTTTAATTCTGAGGTTGGTGTGACAATCTTTCTAACTTCAAATGTTGGTGTCGGACCTCGCAGTACCTCAGAAATGGGTGTTCTACTCCTTTGCATTGTTGGTGAGGATGGATATTGAGAGGGTGTCAATGTGGCTGTTTTAGAAGTGTAATTTGTAATTTGGGGAACATCAAACATGGTTTTAGAGGTTGGCTGAGGACTTGCAGCTTTAGAGATGATAAACGTGGGTGTAGCCAGCACATTATTTGTTTGCTTTACTGCCACAAAAACTGGTATTGTAGCAGTAGGCTGGATTATCTCAGTCGTTGTAGTTACAGATGTAACAGTTATAGATGTTGCTGCATATGAAGGAACTAATGGTTCACCAGCAAGAGTGGGAGGAGTTGTATATGAAAATAGTGTGGCCGAATGGTGTGGTGTAACATAGGGCTGTGGGGAGAATCTTGCTGGTGTGATGTAAGAACTGCGGCACTGATGAGGATAAGGGGATGCTGAATGCTGATACAGTGGCCTGATGTTGAACCGTGGGTGCAATGTACCTCCATAGATTGGTGTTTCTGGTGTCTTGGGTGGAGTTGAATGGTCACTGTGCTCCAGGTCAGGACTGGCCTCAGTTACTGGAGAGAGGCATGAGCGGAAAGGTGCTGGTGTCTGGGAAGCCTGGGTAGCAGCTTTTTTCTTAGCACTCTTCTTAAGCAACTTCTGGAGTCTAACATTTTCCTTTCCAGGTTTAGGAAGTAGGGGGGGTGGGTACTGCTGGGAAAGCAGGCCTGCTTGGGCAACGCTGCGAATATTTACAGCCATAGAAAATGTCAGCCCCCTGAAAAAAATAGGAAAAACATATTAGCGTATATAGTGCACAAGTGTATGCCCCCCATGGGGTTTGATTTTTTAATGCCTCTACTACACAGTTTAACCTACAAAGATAGGATTCCATAATGTAAGAAATGGGTACATCCTGAAACAAGGTAACAATCCAAAACATAATATTAAATTGCCAGAATACTCTCAGTTTCCAGACATAATTTGAAAAAAAAAACAAAAAAAAAAACAAACACAAAAAACAACAACAGTGTTTGACAGGTGAGTTACAACAGATGTGAATGTGAATATGCAAGGGATTGTGCTACATGGTTCTATGATTATTACCGCAGGGAGGATCCAAAACTGTTCAGAGACTCACTGGAAGCAGTTACTTTATAAAGTCATACTATTGCCTCAACATTTAAATTGTATTCTGAGAGGGAAATTAATTTCATTGTTAATATCTTAAAATACACTATTTGGGTACTTTTACTACTGGAACATCTATTATTACAACAAATATTTTGCTGCTATAAAGTAAAATACTTTTTCTTTTCTATCCCAAGGGTATAAATAATATATTTAAATAGAACATTTACATAAAATATTATTACAAAATGTGTAAAATACTTATTTTAAAAATGTGATGAGACGACCCATGACTAACATTTACTGTTTGTTTGTTTTTTAGGGGACCTGTGCCACAATGACTTGTAAAGGCCATATAATGGTGATTTGGATGAATTACAAGGATGCATTGTTTATTACAGGTTTTATGTTCACATGCATAAACAACTGTCAGTTGTATTAAGATACATGTCAGCAGTAGATTTTATTATAGATTGGGTCATGTTGATTTTCTTATATTTGTCACATACACACACACGCATATA
>JAOUWY010000015.1:10277218-10289121 GCA_025728095.1 Prietella phreatophila | reverse complement strand
AGAGAGAGAGACATAGAGAGAGAGAGAGAGAGAGAGAGAGAGAGAGAGAGAGAGAGAGAGAGAGAGAGAGATAGAGAGAGTTCATTTTGGGTGCAATATATTTGCAGTAGGTGGTTTTAGCTGTTATAGTTTGGTTGATTGATTAGTTTGGTTCAGTCAGGCCAGTGTTGGTTGTTTCAAATATTCCTGTGCACACTTGCAACTTTATAGAAAATATAATAATACCTCAGCAGTGTCAGTTCCAATTTACTGTTGGTTTAATGGTAATACTCAAGGGCCTCAGGATTTTAAAACACAGGATACTTTTTATGGGATATAAATATATATTTATGTAAATTATAAAAACAGGAAAAAAACAGCAAAAGAGAAATCTCAAAAACACTGAAATATCAAATGTCGATCAAAAATAGCAAACACTACAATAATACATCTCGCATTACTTATTATGCATTCAAAAGGTTGCATCTGATATGTTCAAAAAAGTAGATTTTCAGTTCAGCATATTTATAAATTAAACTGCAGTAGGTGGTTTTAGCTGTTTAGCTGTGTGAGATCATTTTCCTTGGATTTGAATATGGCTTGAATTTCTGATCAAATTGCCATGACCACATAAGGGAATGAAGTGTGTGTTACAGATACTATTCCAAGAGAATTAATCTGATCTTGATGATGGAAACTGGATCCTGAACCATGACAGGAAGGCACTTGCACCTGTCTAAGATGGAACACTTACACACAAGAAACCTTAAAGGGTGTCTCACGTTAGTGCTGACTCAGTTCTCCATCAGCCAACTCAGATGTAATGCAGCTAACTCAGCTAACTCAATGCTTATAGGTTTAATCAAAATATAGGATCACAAGATTATCATGATTACACAAGCCAATCTTTCTAAAGACACAACATAACGTTATTTTCGCTAAAGGAATTGTTCTGATGGAAAGTGCTTGAACTCTGGACTTATAGTTGAACCTGCAATGTCGACAGGCTCATTAATCTCTCAGACTGAGAGAACATTTCCATAAAACCATATGTGGAGATGTCTCAATTACAACTCTGCACAGCTTGGGTTTCAGAAGGTTTTTATAGCTAATAATCTAGTTGTTGCTGTCTATCTTAGCAGAAATGGCATGTCAGTGGAAAAGCCACAGGAACGTGGTTAGGTAAAGTTAAAGAGTTTGGTAAAGGCCATTCCTGTCTACACCCACTTTAGTGCCATGTCATAGCTTAGCAGGGTGAGATTGTAAGTATAGGTATTTTCCAAGTGCTGTTATATATAGTCTGAGGATGAGTAAGTATAAGATGGACTCTGTGCTTTTGCCACAAGAATCTAATCTTTTTATCTTTTTCAGTCACAAAGTCCACTATCATCATGTCTGACACAGAGGATGTGTGAGTTCTCTTGCTATGGCACCAATCAACTTTTACATCAAGTACAATAAACTTAACTCTGGGATAAATATGACAAAATAACTACATTTTCTGCTTTCTTTTGTTTTCAGTGAGACACAGGGTAAGTACTGCCACTTTACCTTTAATACAATAATTGCTTCCAATTCAGTTTTAAAATAGCCAATTGCAGGAAGTCATTATTTCATGTATTATTTGGTTATGAGACATTTATAACTTCCTCAATCATAAATATCTATATATACCACAATAGTTTGTCTTAATATTAAGATTTTGGTTGAACGATGCCTCTTTAATATCATTGGCATATTCAGCATTTTATAAAAACTATGCATGATACCAAAACTGTCAGCAAACCCTGACAATTAGAAGATAAACTCTTTAAAAATGGGTTTGTCAAGAGTTCTTTGGATTGTTAATGATTTTAGCTTTCAAAAGGGATTCTACCTAGGAACTTTTCTTATTCGGAGACTCTATGTAGAAGCCTACAACCCTACACAGGGACGAACCCAAAAACCCTTTAAAGCTCTAGACAGCACCAAGTCAGGAATTATGTGTCTCTAAATACCATTTAACAGTAAACCATTTTATTTCCAATCAATCAATGGAAAATGTGTATGACTCCATTTGCAACAGTTTATGCACTTTGTTTTGATAAAATACACTCTGCATACTCCACAGCTGGATAAGTTCACATATATTACATTTGTTGAAAGTTTATGTTATTAGAGACACTCAGTGAAAAAGGTATGAATTTATCAGCTATGGGGGAATGGACAGTGTATGCTTGGCATGACTCCAACTGTACACAGATCACTGATCTATGCACAGCTGGACACTATTGATACCTCTGCTAATCTACTGCTTTCTTTTTACAAATTATAAAAGAAGTTGACGATGAAGGTAAAATACAAAAATTAAATGGACATTTTATTGCCATCAGCACTAATTCTCTAGTGATGTTAATTTTCTAATATTGATCATTTTTACCCGCAATACCCCCCCCCCCTTTTTACTACCAGTGATGCTGTATAAATGTTCGTGCATGCTTTAACTTTATTATCTCTTTGTCTTTTACTGTCACCCTATGTTGTTCATGGACCCATAAATCATGTGAAGATTCCCATTCCAGTCAATATCATGACACCTGCTAGCTTACTGATCTCTTGTTCTTTTGCTTAGTCATGCTCATGTTCTAAACTGATTATTTTTTTTGTATAGCTTGACTGAATAATTACCAAACCTACTCTGAACAACTTACCAAAGCTACTTGTGCAAGTAACCATATGTACTCCAATCTTCAGATTACATATTAAATCAATATCACAAGCACAGATTTCCCAAATGCTCCATTTGCTACAACTTGATAGCTGTAGCACTATTCTAAATTGATTTCTAGGTCCCTGTTTCTGCGTCATCTGTGTAACCAATATTTTCTTCACTTCTGCACCATGTGCTACATTTCCCATGAAAGCACCCCATGGTGGCCTTGCTGTTTCCTCCACTCCATTACTGCCAATGAGGCTACTAATAACCACACTCTTCTCCCGATAATATCCAATAATCTCTTACCCTGTGCCTCATCCACTAACCTCTCTAATCATAACCATCCTTTCCCCATCCTCACTCCCTTACACACATATAGAGGTAGCTGAGGAGGTAGTAGATGTAGAGGTGGCTCCTGAGGCAGCCCCAGAACCTGAACCTGAGGCTGAGCCTGAGCCTGAGCCTGAACCAGAGCCAGAGCCAGATCCAGAGCCAGTAGCCCCAGAGCCCGAGCCTGAACCTGAGCCAGAAGCCGAGGCTGTGGCAGAAGGTATGTGGCATGGAATATTCTCTCATCCTTCACCATAAAGCAGCAGTGCGCTCCATCCCATCACATGCTAGTCACAGTGCACTAATCGGGTCAACTCAGGGTTCCTGAATAATCACGCATAACCTCCTCTTCTTACCTGGTAATTGTCAGAGTTAAACATGTATTCATGTCTTCAGGTGACACCCAGTTGCTATATAAATTTCTGCTTCATCCTATCAGCTTACATTATAGCAGTGTATGATGCAGCTTTCAGACTATCCCTGTTGCTTCAATGCCATATGCCTATATTCTAAGCTTATATATAGGAATCATCACTTCTCAGCACTTCTGCTCAAGCAATGATGACTGCCTATGATAGAGAGAGGCCCCTTGATGCTTTTGTCATGCAATGGCTAAATCGTTATTATCAGAATGTCTGTGGATTACAGTGCCATCACTCCAAGTTAAAGTGAACTGCTGATTTACAGGAATATTATTCATTCAGTCCTTATCCCTTGGGGTAATTAAAATATAGTCAATGTACTTAATTATATTTCATAAGTTATTAATCTTTGCCCTACTTAAGGATTTGTACTTTATGTCCGCCTCAAAGCAAAATGTTCTGGGAACTTTGATGAGCTAGAGAAAATAATAATGTATAATGTGAAAATACTTGGGTTCACCTTTCATTTAGGTCTCCTCTCATCAAAGCATAATTCCCATTTCTGAAGAAGCAAACAGTTTCTGCTTTTATATTATGGCTACAATTTACCACACCTCGTTTAATTTTTTTTTTTTAATTGCTTAGTGAAAATTATCTATGGGGAATACTCATAAGTGATTATCTCCCCAAAATCCAGCTTCTCCGTTTTAGTGTATGTTTGATTGTATCACCTTAAAATGCAACTTGTAAGATATACAGCTGTATTGGCTTTGCTAATTTTGTTTATTCTGCTTTTGCTTTCATTGCTTACTGCATGCAGAGGTCTATGAAGAGGAAGGTATGTTGATTACAGATGTATCCTACCTTTGTATGTTGGAAGGACAGCTTGGTCCGTTGTCACAGCTGTTTGTAGTCTCCGTCTGTTGGAGAATGTGTGCACTGAGGTTCCTCCCAGTAAAACGTGTTCTTTTGGAGCAAGAAGCACTGCTTTATAATTGACCAGTAAAGTTAAAGATAGACATGGATTAACAATCATAAATAGATAAAATGGTGTGTCCATATTTATATAGGAAAAGGGTGAAAGAATATAAAATGCTAACAACCACTAGCCACTGCGCACTCCTCTAACCCTGCTATGCCATTTAATATGCACGTCATGCACCAGTCACTGAGTCACTCATATCAAGAGGGAGGACCAGGTACTAACTAAGCCACCAAGCATGTCCATCATTTTGGACCAGTCCAAAAATGGACACACATGGGTTGGGCCTTGGATAACAGCAGCAAATCACATTTTTCTTTTTCTTTTTTGTCTTTCTATTTCTTTGTAAAGTTCATTTTAATTTAACTTTGATTTAAATCAGTAAACCTTGACCACTGAGAATGATAATAACTCAATATAACACGTTTTAATCTAATTCACAAAGTTCCCATGTCTTTGTAATGTTCATGTATTAATGTGTACCTAATTTTTATGTAAATTAGGATTTTTTTTTCATTGTTGTTGTTTCCTAATCTTTTGACCATTATGTGAAATAATTATTTGATTGCTAAGTAATTTACTACCCATTTTTGAGTTTTGGTTTGAAATACCAGTTTGCATCATATACTACCATGAGTGGACTTTTAACAAAATTATGTGTACTTGTTCCCTTTGCATTTTTTTAATCTACAGAGGAGAAGCCCAAGTTCAAGTAAGTAGCCAAATCCACATTCGGCATCACTGTGAATGCAGTGAGCAAAGATTAATACTGAAGCTATGTTCTCAAATTTACTCATGGATTTTGATATATACAAATGTATTTATAAACAGTTTATCTAACTGAATTTATTTCTCTTTTTACCAAAGACCATCTGCACCCAGGATCCCTGATGGTGACAAAGTGGACTTTGATGTAAGTGTCTAATAATCTAACAGCAGAACTATGGTTTTTAAGTCACTCTAGTGGCATTTTTTGGATTTTAAGTAAAACAAGGATTTGCATGTCTACCAAACAGGACATCCAGAAGAAGCGTCAGAACAAGGATCTCGTGGAACTGCAGGCACTGATCGATGCTCACTTTGAGCATAGGAAGAAGGAGGAGGAGGAGATCATCGCTCTCAAGGAGAGAATTGTGAGTGAATTTGATTGTGAATGTGACTGAAATCAGCAATAATGTAGATGCCTCAAGATTAGGCGAATCATAGATCAGGACCAGAGTAACATGTCTGTTTGTGGTGTGTACACTAACAGGAGAAGCGCAGAGCTGAGAGGGCAGAGCAGCAGAGGATCAGGGCTGAGAAGGATAAGGAGCGCCAGGCAAGGCGTGAGGTATGTCTTCCACACCAGTATTTCTTATTTAGACGTTCATGCCATCTGTAATCCAGAATACATACACTTACAATCTTACTTGTGCCTTAAACAGGAAGAAAGGCTGAGAAGGGAAGAGGCTGATGCCAAGAAGAAGGCTGATGAGGATGCTAAGAAGAAGTCAGCCTTGACAAGCATGGGCTCCCAGTTCAGCAGCTACCTGCAGAAGGTGATTTTGTAATGTCTAGTCCTGTTGTCACATACAGCACTTTTAATCATCTGTCTTTTAAATGTGTGTGTACTAAATCTTAGTGCTGGGTATAAATTCCAGGCTGACTCCAAGAGAGGGGGCAAGAAACAGACAGAGAGAGAAAAGAAGAAGAAGATCCTGGCTGACAGGCGTAAGCCACTCAACATTGACCACCTCAATGAAGACAAGCTGAAGTAAGCCCTACTGCAATATGAATAAGAGCAAGTCATGTGTCAGCAGATGGTGCTATAAGATCTAACCTCACTGACATGTCACAGAGAGAAGGCCAAGGAGTTATATGAATGGATGAAGACCCTGGAGTCTGAGAAGTTTGACCATATGGAGAGGCTGAAGAAACAGAAATATGAGGTAGGAAAATCAAACATTTAAAATAAACTATCAGTTTATTTAATTTTTTATATCATTCACAGTCAGTATAGATAAAGTTAGAAGTGTTCTCAGTAAATCGTGGCTGAGAGGTTCTACCTGTGATGCATATAAACCCAACATCAATCTCCTCCAGGTTACAACACTGCGTAAGAGAGTGGAGGAGCTGGGTAAATTGTAAGTTGTTACAGGTTTAGTCTGACCTACCTGCTGAGCATGCGCTGTGTCTGCTTGTTCAGTACATTTACAGGGCAGAAGCGACAGAAAGGAACAAGTGACCCACAAGGTCTTCATTTCCTTTTTTTGTATAAGTAAATGAAATTATTCATTTAGTTTGTGGTGGGAAACATCTGGTAATCGGGGGAACAAAGCTTGTAAGATTATACTATAACAGGATCAAAGCACTTCCACCTCCAAAGGACATGGACAATGTGTAAGTAAACTCATCACACTGTAGTTAAGGTGTTACAGTATGTAGTACTGTATCATCCGGATCCAGCACACCTTGTCGAGACAGTTGGACATACCGAGGTGAGAGCTGGTTCCCCCTCCGTGAACGCTTTCATGCTTGTTAAAAGGTGTTGGTGTGTTGTTTTCAGGTCATCTCACTCAGAAATCGCATTGATGAACTCCAGAAACAGTAAGTTTAGTAAACTGACATCTTTGAGTCTGCTATATCACATCCAATCCCCAGTGGTGGTTCTACGCGGGGTCCAATGAGGGCCAGTGTCCCTATAACAACCAGGACAGACCTCTCTTTGGGATCATTGAATGAAAAATCTGAAATAGCCTAGTTATTTGTGAAACACATAAATTCAACATGTTGTGTAGTTAGATGCTTTTAGATGGGACCATTTATTGTAAATGTCAAGCACAGAATCTCAAAAGCTGTGAGAGTGTGCTGTATCAAAGTGGGAAAAAAATATTGTTTCAAAGGTTTAAATCACAGCTCACTTCTTTTTTTAGTGATAACCATCAAGTTTTGGAAATTATGAAGCAAGCTAACAATTTCTAACAATTTGACAACTGTGATGTGTAAGTAATAAATTGCTAGCTAGCTAGCTTGTTCTATTGCACATACATATTTCTTTGCTTAGCACAGCAACAGTATGGACTAAACAATCCTTCCAAAAGAGTGACTGGTCCTTACCTGGACCCTAAGCTGAGATTGTATGCAACCCTATTCCAAAGTAAGTTGGGACGCTGTGTAAAATGTAAATAAAAACCGAATTCAATGATTTGCAAATCTCCCAAACCCATATGTTATTCAAAATAGAAAATAGAAAACATATCAAATGTTGAAAGTGAGGAAATGTACCACTTTAAGGAAAAAAAAGGTCAATTTTCATTTTAATTTTGAACACATCTCAAAAAGTTCGGATGGGGGCAACAAAAGGCAAGGAAAGTAAGTGTTTCTAAAAAGAAACAGCTGGAGAAACATTTTGCACCTAATTATGTTAATTGGCCACAGGTCAGTATCATGACTGGGTATAAAAAGAGTATATTAGAAAGGCAGAGTCTCTCAGAAGTAAAGATGGGGTGGAATCTGGATGGAAGCAGGTATTGCTCTAAAACCTGTATATACCTTTCAGCATTGATGTCTTTCCAAATTCCACAGGCACTAATGCAAGCCATACCACCATAGATGCAGGCTTTTGAACTGAAAAAAAGCCAGACTGTCCCTCTCCTCTTTAGTCCTCTTTAGTTTAGAGGATGTGGCGTCCATGGTTTCTAAAAAGAATTTAAAATTTTGACCACAGAACAGTTTTCCACTTTGCCTCAGTCCATTTTAAATGAGCTTTGGCAAAGAGAAGACAGCGGCGTTTCTGGATCATATTCACGTATGGCTTCTTCTTTGCATGATAGAGCTTTAACCAGCATTTGTGGATGGCACGGGAACTGTGTTCACAGACAATGAGTTCTGGAGGTGTTTCTGAGCCCATGCAGTGATTTCCATTACAGAATCATGCCTGTTTTTAATGCTGTGCCGCCTGAGAACCCAAAGATCACGGGCATGCAGTATTGTTTTTCAACCTTGTCCCTTGCGCACAGAGATTTCTCCAGATGCTCTGAAACTTTTGATGATATTATGTACTGTAGATGATGAGATATTCATAGTCTTCACAATTTTACATTGAGGAACATTATTCTGAAATTGTTCCACAAATTGAAGATGCCGATTTTCACAGATTGGTGAACCTCTGCCCATCTTTACTTCTGACAGACTCTGCCTCTCTAAGATAGTCTTTTTATAACTTTTTATTTCCAGCCTTTTGTTGCCCTGTCCCAACTTTTTTGAGACGTGTTGCAGCCATCAAATTAGAAATGACCTTGTTTTTTTCTTAAAATGGTACATTTCCACAGTTTAAACATTTAATATGTTTTCTGTGGTTTATTCTGAATAACATATGGGTTTATGAGATTTGCAAATCATTGCATTCTGTTTTTATTTACATTTTACTCAGTGCCCCAACTTTTTTGGAACTGGGGTTGTAGAATTGCCACTGCCCATCTCATCCCATCCCATCCCATCCCATTCCATCCTATTTTATTCTATTCTATTCCACTCTAATCAGCCATATAATGTTACAGCATCATTTTGATTCTATGCATGGCACAATAACTAGCATTTCACCATTTTTCAAAATAAATAAATAAATAAATAAATACATTACAATCCATTTATACATTACACATACATTCATTTCTATTAACCATTACCGCTCAACATCTCTGGACCCCTTGTTTCTGCAAGTCAAATGGAAAGTACTGCCTTGTGTCTCAAGGCAAATTTATGTCATGTCTATTGCTTGACTTGACATAAATTTAGAAAGGTAAGTGATGCCTGCTGTGACTGGGCACGTAGCATGCAGTATAATCTGAACACACTGTACTTAAGCCAATGTGTCACTCTAAAACCCTTCAGACTTACAGTCACATTGTGGCTTATAAAAATTATTTATAAACCTGGCTTATGAACAGGTGGTAGTAGAAATAGAGTGTCTGACTTTGCTTGTTCCTGGCAATTGCCACATTACAGCAGCAAGAAGGGAGCTGCCGCCCGCCGCAGGAAGTAAGTGGACCGCTCCACAATCCTTAGCAAGCACATGGCTGATGGACAGATGCCGATTACTGTGCAATCAACTAAAAAGCGACCATCCACCAGCTGCAGTGACCATGCTATCTGTAGATTTAATAGTCACAGGTCTACTAAGTAGCTACTCTGCAGGTCTCTGTAATAATAGCTGTTCAACAATCACACTTCCTTGTCTTGGACTGCTGTTTGGTTCTCAATTTTTTCATGTAAATAAAGTGTTACTCTAAAGCCACTCAGTAGGGGTGCTGTTTTTTTTATCATTCATAGGCCCTGTCATTTACAGATATTTTCATTAACCAAAGGCCTATTAATCTTTTGAAACAGAAAACAAAAATGAATATAGTAAAGAGCATTGCCAACAAGAAATAGAGAATGCATATATTGTTATAAATTGCTATAAATTGTTATAAAAGCAATTCCAGCCCAGTAATTGTTTGAAACATTTTCCTGATAAGGATTACTGCCTTTTTCCATCAGTGTTTCATATGGCCAAGTGAACTGGCTAGAAAGTATTTCATATAATGTCTCCATGCAAACTCACTTGGTGTCCTGTGGGGCTCTATCTGAATCTTCATTCTTCTTCAACAACTGCATTATAGGTAATTGTGTAGTGAAAACAAGTTTTTTCTTCCATTTTGTTTTAGTCAAGCAGTGCATAGGAACTAATTGCATGTATAGGAACTAAAGTTGTGAATGAAAAAAAAAATTTGTTCCATGTGCTCCAGATGGAATCCAAGGAATCATTCGAGACAGTGGTTTGGATTTGTCACTTTGCCCATCATGACTAACTTGCATATAGTTGAGAAAATCTTAGCTTTCACATATCAGCTGTTGCTTTTTGAACTTTGCATCAAGGGCATTAGCTGGACTGTTAATCACCTGGGACTGAGCCCAGATTCTTCTCCATTAAAACACTTTTTAAAACGTACTTCTAAATAGACTGTTTTCACACATTTGTTTTCTTACATGTGAAGGCTAATTGCGTAAATAACATGCAAATTGGCCAAAAAAGTTGGATTTATAATAAAACTTGCCTCTGGTGTTATCACTGTTTGCCGACCTACCAGACCTATAAAAAAAATAAAACTTTTACCTATCTATCAGGCTAGTTTGGTGTTGCTAGCCAAGGGGAGGCACAACTATCATTGTATGGGTTTAGCTGCTACAGTGCGATGTAAAGTACATTATATTTCCATATGTTCTACTCGTATCATGTTCATAATTTGGAACTCATATAGACATTTACACACTTTGTTTTCCTGCTCAGTATGAGATGATGTTACTGTTTCAGTTTCACCCTTTATTAGTTAAAAATAAAACATTAAATAAAAAACCAATGCGGGTATATCCATTTTTCCTCACACTGACTGTGAGCTAACGTTTAGCAGAATTGAGATCTGTCAGCCAATAAGACAAGAGTATTTCCACCTATTTTCCTGTAAACCCTGTCTGATTAGTCTCGCCTCCGTTTACTCAAGATACAAAATTACAGCACTGTTGTTGTCTTTTACTGACGTAAAGATATATAGTGACAAGCTGCTCCTAGTGAAGAATTATTCAGTGCTAAAGAAAAAATCTTCGGAGCTACAGCCCTGATGCCCAGGCCTGGCCACGCCCCTGCTGCAGGTGTTCACACTGCGGCTTCGTGTCGCGCGCGTAGGAGATAAACACTCGCCTGTCGCTTTGACTGTCGCTGCTGTGGATGCACTTTAAAACGCTTCGATGCTCACTAAGGTACCTGCAAGAACACGGTTTAAGACAGGAATTAATTTCAAGGATTCATGAGGAAAGTGAGGAAACTCTCAATAATAAAAGAAATAAAATCGCCGCGTGATCAGTTAAATTGCTAAGTGCAGAAGTTGTAGAAGTTGTTGTGGCACGAATCATTAAAGACACTTTAATCTACCATCAACAAATCTTACTATATTACCAACATGGTCACAGAATAACTTTATAATACTTCCATTGAAATGAGCGAGCCCAAGGAGCACTGTGTGTGCGCGCGCGCGCGTGTGTGTGTGTGTATGTGTGTGTGTGTGTGTGTGTGATACTGAAATTAGTGTCATTAGTTCTTCACTTTATATTTATAAAGCTAGCTTCAAATCAAGATAACCAAAATTAGGGTATTGCTATGTTGGCCATAACGGTTCTTGGCGCTGATATCACTAACTGATTAAAGAATCCCTGTCAATAACGGAGTTTAAAAAGCTGGCTTATCCTTCCACACTACACTAAATCCCTGTCTTTAGAAGAAAGCACAAATAAACTAAATCTTGGGCACAGTTTTATTCGAGAGCTCGAAACACACAGTTAACAGATTAAAAAAAAATTTCTATAATAATAATAAAATCTTATAAAAATAACAAAAACAACAACAACAACAACAACAATAATAATAATAATAATTACTGTAAAAGTATAAATAATAGTATTATTATTATTAATACTACTACTACTACTACTACTACTACTACTACTACTACTACTTATAATAATAATAATAATAATAATA
>JAOUWY010000015.1:10182359-10195536 GCA_025728095.1 Prietella phreatophila | reverse complement strand
GGGTCCCTTGCTGGAGCTGCTACCCCCGCGACCCGATTACGGATAAGCGGTTGAAGATGGATGGATGGATGGATGGAAACTTTTTTTATTGCTACTTACTGAATTCATTTTTTTATTATTATTTGTATTTATTCTTACAATTGAATACATACCATTTGGTTACTTTTATTACCATCACATACACACACACACACACACACACACACACACAGATTTAGTAATTCAGGGTCTGAATGTTATTTATATATTTAACAACTTTTCAGGTTTATTTATGGTTAAGCTTTGAAAGTAGATAAACTGTTAGGATTTGTGAAGAGGAAAAGAGAAAAGACAGAACCCTCAAGCCGTACACACTTCCCGCACCAACTTTACTTGTTCAAAGTCAATCACAAAGTTTATTTGCTTTAGCTGCATGAAAACTATGAGGGACTTGAGCTGGTAGATTGTTCACTGAAGCAGATTTAATGTTTCTCTCATTGTTCTCATTGTCTCAGTGCTGGCCAGTGCCCCTCTGTCCCCACCCCTTTATTTGCCAGTGCTTGAACCAAATGGAAATAGAAATTCTCTAAATTGACCTAAAATAACCTTTAGAGAATGTTCTGTATAGGTTCTCTTTAGGTAGTTACAAAAAAATCTCTCTGCAATTTTCTGGAATGGTTCGTTTTTGGTTACAAAAAATAAAATGAACCTAGAGAGAACGTTCCTAATATATGTTTTTTTGATTGCCAAAAAATAACCAAACGGGAACCATAAGCATTCTTACTAAATTGACTTAACAACAGGACTTAACAACTTAACAACAGGGAGAAAAAAGTGACTAGGCTCCAGATTTGAGGTTATTAACACTGAATATACAATATGAAATTATTATCATTAGACAGAAAAAACACATTGAGAGAGCAGAGTTTAAAAGTAGACACTTTACTGGCTTCAGGACAGCTTTCCTGATTGATTGTTTCTCTCGTTGTTTAAGATCTTCAGGTGATCGCTCCTGCAGAACTGACAGAGGGACAATCAGCCATTCTGATCTTTAAAACCACCTGCAGTCTGACTGATCCAACATTCATCTGGTACAAAAACAGATGTGATTTAACCACAAAGACCACCAAGAGCAATGAACTCCACCTGCAGCCGGTCAGCAGTGAGGATGCAGTCAGTTATAGCTGTGCTGTAAGAGGATATGATCTTCTCCCCTCTCCTGCTCAAACACTCAGAGTCAGATGTGAGCTTTATTTACCTTCCTATATATTTTACAACTCAATAGATCATAAATAATTTCATTTTTATTGAAAGTTAAAGAAATCAGGAAAAAAACGTCTGGGTTACTCATGATGGACCTTCCAGAAGTGACCTTCCGGGACCAGAGAAAAGTCCCAGGAAGGTAAGTTGGGCTGCAGATGGGTCTCATCTGCCTGACACCACGCATAAACCTCAAAGTTAGAGAATGTTGCCCCACGGAGGCTCCATCAACAGGGGCATGGCTGGCCAAAATTTTGGACAAGTAAACCCTGATTGTAGAAGGAGCTCACCCCACTGAGAAATGTCCTTGTAAGAACTCCAGAACTCCAGAACTGTAGCTATTGTGCAGTTCACTGGGTATAGCTGCTATTCTTCACACCAGAAGATAAAAAGCCTCCACTTGAGCACATACAATTTCCTCATGCATGGTGCTCCAGGGTTCAACATTATCTCTACAACCTCAGTTGTGAGACCAGAATCTATGAGCTGGTGCCCCTCATGGGCCAGACCCACAGATTCCATATCTCTGGCTAAAGGTCATAAATCAGCCTTCTGGCTTGAGATAGTAGATGCCTGCGGATGGGAATCTTCCAAGGAGTTCCATCGAGCAGGGATATTATCTCTGAGAACCAGATTCGAGCTGGGCAATGAGGTGCTACTAGTAGCAGAGGTAGACTACCTTGGCGAACTCTTGCTAGAACTTGTGGGAGCAGAGCAATCAGGGGGAAAGCATACAGATGTGAACTCGGCCACATGTGCACCATGGGGTTCAGCCCTAATTGAGGAGGAGGGTGAACCAGAGCAGGCAGTGTGTTGTCTCCTCGGAGGCGAACACATGCAGTCTCGCTTGGCCAAACCTCCGCCATATGGACTCCACCACTTGTGGATGGAGCCACCAATCCCTGGGCCTCTGCCTTGCCTCAACAGGATGGGGCAGCTGTGCACAGGTGGTAGAGCAGGTTGTCCAATAATCGTAGTGTTGGCAGTTCGATTCCTGGCCCGGATGACTCCACATGACGAAGTGTCCTTGGGCAAGACACTGAACCCCAAGTTGCTCCCGGTGGCAAGTTAGCACCTTGCATGGCAGATCTGCTACCTTGTGTGTGAATGAGACACAGTGTAAAGTTTTTGGATAAAAGCGCTATATAAGTGCACCATTTACCATTTAACAGGATGTCTGCACCACATTCCAGTTGCCTAGATTGTACATTGCACTCACTGACAAAGCTTTCTCTCTGCTCAGAGAAGAATTAGTTGCACCTGCCTGAATAGGGTACGTGGACATAATTCTCCATAGTGGTCAATATATGAGACAACCATTTTGTTGTCTGTAAACACATGGTGACCTCTCAATTGACATTGGCTGCTGCCATAAGCTCCAATAATCTCCCATAGAGACTGGAGGGGATGCCAAGATGCAGCTTTATCTTGCTCAATGTTGATAGGATTGACCCTATGCATATTTGGATAGTAACACCCTCATCATAGTAGAATCCTTATAACCCCTAGAAAAGTTGACCACTGCACTGGAGAAAGCATACATTTCTGAGGTTCAACTTGAACCTGTATGTCCAAAGAGTACAGTTCAGATGTCACAGATCTAGAATTGACTGCATATTCATCTATTACTTACTGTGCTAATGTCAAGCTCTGGTCTGTGCTGACTACTGTGGTGAGCACACCTCTGAACCAGGGGGTTCGAGCTCTGAAATGGACCCGATAACCCTTTTCTACAGTGAACAGAACCCATGGAGACACATTTTGCAATAGTTTCCATGCTGCCAGTAGTCTTTTAGTGACGTTAACTATTCCACATTCTATTGTAGGGAAAGCATCAGATTTCCATTGCCCTGCAACACCTCGCTGACCAGAGAACACTGAAAACTTTGTACAGCCGAGGCCCTACAGTAGCACTTTGGACTAACTGCCCTAACAACCTCATATCCCCTGATATGTCTTTCCATGGCCCCTCAGGACTACTCTTCTGTGTCTGCTTGGCCTTTATGACCATTCTCAGATCAGCCCTAGTAGCAGGCCGCAACTGTGGCTGCCTGGTTCTCCTGGTACCATTATCTGCAGGGGTTGGGGAGCTGTCGTCCGAATTTTCTGTATCTTCCTTGCACTAGTGCTGGCCCTGGCTCCATTCGTGGATGCCCAGGTCAACTTGACACAACAGGGAAGGAACTGGTTGAATGCCGCCATATGTTGAGCTCACTGAGCAGGTCTGCTGGATAGGCCTGCAACACTGTCATTGTCTGCAATGACCCACAAGCAAGACTACTACTGCATAGGCCTTGCCCACCAATGCCACATTGGCCTTACATCGTGGCTTGGATGGCAAAGCCGCCCCCCCTAATTACCTGCCGTCGATGGAGAGGTAGCTCGCAAGCGCCTCCTCCACCTTCAGCATAGCTAAAAAGCCATGCAGTTTATTCCCCACAATGGCCGAATAATCCAACATTGTGGGGTTGTAAATACGGCTTATACATGATTTTCCCCAGAAACTTGATATTTTGTCATGCACTTCTGGAAGAAAGGGGAGTTTTCTGCAGTGTGAGGGATTTACATTCACTCCTTCAACCTTAGTAATTACTTAGGAGTTGCTTAATGTAGGCATTATCATGCGCAGCTTCTCGAGGCTGCCATTGCATGCTACATCCCTAGACAATTCACCCAGAAAGTGTGCACTCTATTCCCGTGATGAAACGGGAGCATCTCATAACACACTTCCTGAATTCTCTCACTCATATTTTTCTCTCTTGCTCAATCCTTTTTGTTTTTCTCTTTTTTTAAAGGGATAGAAAATTCCAGAGATCTTGAGAAAAGACAGAGAAGAAATGAAGCATCTTTGTTTCTTTACAGAAACAACCTACATGCAGCCTTTTGCTGAAGATAATAAGGCTGAAGGTGTGGTTCACAGGTGCCATATTTATATCACGTGACCCACTTAATTGCCACGTCACCTGATCGTGGAAGGCCTATAAATAAGCTTCAGATGCCGGACATGCGCGAGAGACACTCCCATGGTGTTATGCTAAACAAAGGTTTATCAAAGTATTCCCGAGCCCATGCCAGGATATCCATTACAGACTCATGACGGTTTTTAAGATGGTGATGTCTGTGGGATCGGAGAACACACGCATTCAGTAGTGGTTTTTGGCCTTGCCCTTTATGCACCGAGATTTCCTTTAATCTTTTAATTATATTGTGCACTGTAGAAGGTGAAATGCCCCAAATCCTACCTATTTGTCTTTGGGGAATGTTGTTCTCAAAGTGTTGGATTATTCGCTGATTATTTGGCAGATTCGCGAGCCTTGATCCATCCTTGCTCTTGAAGGACTAGGCCTTTTTTGAAGGTTTGAATACTATGATTAGACGATCTCCTCACCTGTTTCACATCAGATTCTTATTTCAGTTTGTCTCATTGCTATTAGTCCTAAATTGCCCTGTCCCAACTTTTTTATAAAGTGTTGCATGCATCAATTTCAAAATAAACATTTCTCTTAAAAAAAACTATGCAGTTAAACATCAAATACATTGTCTGTATATGTTTTTTCATTAAATACAAGTCAAAGTAAATTTTTATTAGCAAAAAAAAAAATTGTCTACCATTTAATCCCCCAAGCATCCAACTGTCATTACTATGAACAACAAACATAATTTAGGATTTTATGCATGTTGTTGTGATTATACAGTGCAGACTATAAACCACATAGGAATTATATATCTTTTTGGTGAGCCTGCATTTGAACAGTAGTAACTTGATAAGAAGCAAGAACAAAGAATGCACAGCTCCATTGTATTTATGTTAGGGTGCCCTCACACCACTAGGTTGAGTAAAAAGACATGCTTTGAATCAATTTAGCAAAACCTGCCCCATCAGCAGTTTTCTCTTTTCATATATTTGCTGCATTTTGAAAGGGTCATGCACTATTCATGACTCTATGGAAGAGATTTATGAGTATGCCCAAATTTTAGCATTTTTACTTACAGAAGAAGAGAGAAAATGTAATCCCACAGAAAAATACATTGATTCTTATGCTGGTTTGTACTCATTAAAAATTAGCTTTATTAAAATGATAATTCATGTCTGGGAACATTTACTCTACAATTGGAGGCATCTATCCACCCATAGAAAAGGGTTTAGTTAGTATTTGGAACTATTTCCTAAAGTATAATCTTTTAGTAGGGATTTAAACAGAACCATTTGATACCTTTTTTTTCCCTAATTGAATATATTGTATAAACCATATATGTATATGAGTTTTACTGTAATTTAAAGTTAGCTTAAAATCACTAAAAGCATTAATATCATTGACAGAAATTTATGGAGAGCTCTTAAAAGAAGCCAGTTTAATGCAGAATGTGGATGGACAGATTGATAACTTGTTTAACATTTAAATTCTAGATACTTTAATGATTAAGCAGGAAGAGAAACTCCAACATGGTAGTACTGTAATTTCACTGTTTTGGCAGCTGGGGGATGAGATTGTACGCATCAATGGCTATTCAATTTCCTCATGCATCCATGAAGAGGTTGTCAGCCTTATCAAGACTAAGAAGACTGTGTCACTTAAAGTCCGACGTGAGTGCGGATCCTGTCCTATTTATAATTCATTAAAGAAAGATCAATGAATATTTGCACTTAAATATACCGTAGCATTTGGACTGGGTCATTGTTTAGTTTATACTGAATTGGGTGAATGAATGCTTATCAGTTTAATTGGTTTCATTTACAGATGTGGGAATGATTCCAGTAAAGAGGTAATTTTACATAACATCCGAATCTTTTACCATAATCATGTCTTAAAATTTTAATGCAGAATAGAGAGTACATTCTGTATTCATTACTGATTGCTAGTAATTGGACTGGGATACAGTTTTTGTTGTTTTGCCTCTGTGCTTCAGCATGCTGGATAGTTACTGAAACAGTGGGTAGGAGGTTAAAATGCTGCATGTCAGGTTTATTCAGTATCACGCAGATATATACTGGGTGAACCTTCTTTGAGTCCTTTTTTCTATATTCAGACACTTTTTTCCTGTCTTTTGTATGTGAAATGCTGGCTCAGTGGGTTTCACTTCTGATGACTAGACTAGAATCATCCTTTTTCACTCATGAATAACGCTATAGCTTTTACAAACTATTTTTTTCTGCTTCATATCCTCTGAGGACAACAAATACATCAGTTCCCCTGCCAGCCATAGTATAAATGTCCATCTGTCCTTTTTTCACAGATGAGGTGGTATGATTTGGATTGTTCCTTTTTTTGTTCATACCTTCTTCTTCCCACCCCTGTGGTAAAAATGAGAGAACCATGAAGAAAAAGACTCTTATTTTTTCATGCCAAATACAGAAAATGTCAAATGTCACCCATAAGATTATTTGTTCTTTTTTGAGTCTGGTTCCTCTCATATGTTCTTCATAAGTTGTTAAATTGTCAAGAATTGAATTGAGGTCAAATTAAAACTGAAAGTCTGAATTTTCAACTTCTGCACTGTATGGCCAAAAATATGTGGACAGCCGCCCATCACACTAATATCTGGGGCTTCCCCAAACTGTTGCCACAGTCTTTGTCTTTGTATGCTGTTGCATTACAAGTTCTCTTCACTGGAACTAAGTGGCCCAAACCTGTTCCAGCATGACAATGCCCCTGTGCACAAAGTGAGGTACATGGTTTACTAAGGTTGGAGTGGAAGAATTTGAGTGGCCTACATTATTTGAGTGGCCCTGACCTCAATACCACTGAATACTTTTTGGGATTAACTGGAATGCTGACTGTGCCCCATGCCTCTTCATCGAACATCACCCAACCTCACTAATGTGGCTGAATGAGCAAATCCCCACAGCCACGCTCCAAAAACTGCTGGAAAGCCTTTGGTGGAATGGGATGTTTAACAAACATTTGGCCATATAGTGTATTGTGTAGATATTCTGCGCTGGAGAACAGAACTGAAACAAATATTGTGCCCCTGTTTGATTATGCTGAATAAAATTAATAATATTACTTTTGTTGTTCAGTAATGAGATTAAAAATTCCCACTGTCTTTATCAGTTCTGCTGATGAACCTCTAAAATGGCAATTTGTGGATCAGTTTGTGTCTGAATCAGGGGTAAGTCTCAATCTCCATTAATCCTTTATATCTCCTTTAGTCCTTTATATGTCCTCCTCATTATGTTGTTACATAGTTATTACTGTTGACTCTCAGGAGAAGAAGAGCAGTGTTGCTGGCCTGGCCTCCATCGGAGGCAATGAGATCAAGGAGAAAAAGGTGTTCCTCAGCCTGGTTGGCACCAAAGGCATGGGCATCAGGTGAAACAGAGTGTTGAATGTATCCCAGTGTTTTTGACCCAGATACAGGCACATTGTAAAGTTTGTTTGTGCTATCATATATGATGCAGTTTATTACCTAATCATTACAGGTCACAGAAACACTCCAGTAGTTCCCCTACACCGAAGAAAAACAGAAAACATGTTTACTTAAAATTCACGTAAACAGTAGAAGTATCAGCATGTACAGTTTATGTGTAGCAGAAAAAAGTACACTTTTTTGCTTTATCAGCTACTGTAGTGCTCAGACCTTACCCAAATAAAATTAATTTGGTGGAAAAGCCGAAAGCAGTTCATTTTGCTTTGGGCCAATGTTATATTAGTGATTTTGCTAACTGTGTATATTGGCGCCTCTGAGAATGGATGTCTAAGGGCTGTTGTTGAATATGTAAATAAAAAAGTATGTTATTGTAATATTTTCTGTGAAGGTCAAATAATTGATGTTATAAACTGATTATAAATATAATAAATGTAATTTATTAGAATTTAATATAATAACCTTCTGATAATCTCTCATTTAAAAGGAAAAAAAATCTAATGAGTTTGGATGTGGGTGATATAATGTGTCATTTTAATTTTTAATGCAAATTTTTGTAATAATTCATAATGCACGACAAGGAAAGCTTAAAGTGCAATGCATGTTCATGAATATTATTCATGAATTTTATTAATAATATTTCATGAATTATTACAATGCATGCAATGTCTTATAAATGCATTTAACCTGATATGAATGTGTTTATAGTTCATTATAAATATCTCAAGATAAGTCAGACCATTAGATCTTACAGTTAAAAAGAGATTTTCATGGAACATGGTGCAGTACAGAAATTAGAAGCACATCATAAAGATCTAAAATTAGTGCAATTGTATGACATGCCAGTAGGTGGATTGCTTACACTACAGGGTTCCTATACACCACCCATCCTCCCCATTGCAGGGAAAAATGTTCAGTAGACAGTGATTAATAGAACAATGCTGGAATTTTTCTGTGAGTGTGTTAGAGCAAAGAAAGCATGAAACGCTGCACTTAAGAGGATTTGCAGGTCTAGGATTAAAAGAGCATGTCTGTAACCAATATAGCACATGAAGCCGACTGACTACTGAAATTCATTATTGCTGTTTGCTACAGTATCTCGAGTGGACCAACTCAAAAGCCAGGGATTTATATCAGCAATGTAAAGCCTGGCTCTCTGTCTGCAGAAGTGGGCCTACAGGTGTGTGATCTAATCTCCTTGATGCACAGAAACCTCTTTTGCACAAGATTACTGATCTAAACAGAAACATTGACATGTTTATTGCTTTGTGGGGATGTAGGTTGGTGACCAGATTGTCGAGGTCAATGGAGTGGACTTCACTAATGTGGACCACAAGGAGGTAAGTCTCATCAGCATCATATTTAAGTGTACTTGTTTTTCATTACTAAGTTGTACAAGTGCTAAACCAGCAGACTTTTTGAACTGGGGTTTGATCAGAAAATATTGTATTGTATTTGTAGGCAGTTCGAGTGCTGAAGAGCAGCAGGAGTCTAACTATCACAGTCCTCACTGGAGCTGTAAGTCTGTGTAATTCTGTCACAATTGGCTCATGCAGTTCTGCACAGTGCTCATTAGAACATAGCAAATGTGTAACTCACAGAGGAATCCATTCTGCAGTCATTCCCTAAGGCTTCTCTCAAGGACAGGAAATTGAAGTATATGATAAAGTGGTTTCTTACTCTCCAAGACTCAAGTACACTGGTAACTTTTAAATCTGAAGACAGTGTGACCATAAAATCTGATCAGTGTTTTTCATTTCCTGCCTCATGTGAGAACCTTAAATTGAGATGTAATAAGGTTATAAGACCAGTGGAACACCAAGAATTATTGTTGCAATTTATCATGGCCTTCACAATTTGTGATGGTTCATGTTGAGAAGTTTTTATATATTTTTTTGTTATCTTTGTGATCTTCAATGGTGTCCATGATTTATTTTGTTATGAAATTCTGACATTATTTTAAGTTTAAACTTCTTTCAACAATATGTTGGTCTGTTTTCACTTTGATTAACAGTTATCTATATTATCCACAATGCTGAGTGGCGCCAGTGAGATCTAGAACTTGCATCAAGTCTATCTAAATAGAGCAGTGAAGCAGCACTTTAGCATTTTATTCAACGGTAATGTTGATACCACCATCAAAGCTTCTTTTCTCATAGATCACTAAATAATGATCTGTGTCTCTGCTGTAACTCAACACATCTGTGTCATATATCTGCATTGCATTCTGCAACTTCTGAGTTGAGCATTTGCTTACTTCACAACTTTTGCATTGGATTTCTCATTGATATGACATGGACATCAACTGACAAAAAGAAGTTCTTGCGATTTTCTTTTTTAGTATCTAACAGTGATATCTGACCATTATCCCTCATGATCGACACAGCTGAATTATTATTATTATTATTATTATTATTATTATTATTATTATTATTATTATTTATTTATTGGCCTGTTAAATGTCATTTCATGTACACTAGCATTGTGCCCCTGCGACGGCAGACATAAGTTGACGAGAATGATGAAAATATACAAATTGGCACCAGAACAACTTCAGCACATCACACATATTTCAATATAAACATATTTATTGTGTTTCGGGTGGACTTTTCCTTTAACTTTAAAGTATTAAATCAAACACTAACTTCAATAAATGTAATCTTTATTAAACTTGTGACTAACAGTTAAAATATTAAAAAATATAGTAGGTTCAAAAGATGAGGTTTGTAAGCAGTGTCTCTGTATGTGTGTGCATGTTTGTTCAAGCCCTGAGAAGTTTTTTTTGAAATATGCATTTATTTCAGGGAAAAGAGCTGTTCATGACAGATGAGGAAAAGCTGGCAGTAGAAGCTCGGCGAGAGATTGAGCGCCAGGAGCTCATGCAACAGAAAAGAGTGGCAATGGAGACCAACAAAATCATGAAAGAACAGCAGGAGAAAGAGCGCCTGTCAGTCTGAAAGCTTGCTCATCGCATATGACCTATACAGCCCACACCGACACAGCCTACTCTATCATAAACTGATGCCAGAACTTTCCCTTATATGACAAGAAAATGGATTTTTAAGTCAGATTTGTGATTTGTGTATCTAGTTCTTTATAAAAGATTAATACATCTAGACAATGGATGTATTAAATGCTTCATAATAATCAAAGGATTTCACATTTATTAGATAATATATGGAGGTATAAATAATTCAGGAACCATCTGTGGCTTTAGAACACTGACGTGTGCATTTCATTTGCACATGCCTCGTTTTTGACAGACTCTTGGTTGATGATCATTTCTGGTTTTTTTTTTTGTTCGCTTACAGGAGAAGAATGGAGATTTCGAAAATGGCTGCAGAGGAAGCGGAACGATACAGAAATGAGATGGAAAAGTATGTCTGCTAAGTGTTAGCTTTAAGCAGAAGTCAGATGGGCTGATTGAAGTTCTTGTTTTTTGTGCATGTATATGATTTAGGATAGAGGCTGAAGAGAAAAAGTATAACAGACAATGGGAGGAAGACTGGGGTTCCAGAGAGAAGTCCAAAAGTCCATCTCCTGTCCCTTCTCCTTCACCTCGATCACGTTCTCCAACTCCTTCGAAACCCAGGAGCTCAGGTATTGATACATTGCTGTATGCTGTGTTAACATGCATGAATGTGGAGAGTGTGAAGTCTTACTGAAACTGTCCTGTTCTTTACTGATGATAATATTCTCACAGCATAAGTCATCTACTTACCTATATACTTTGCCCTACCTTTTTTTTACTCATCTGTCACATAACTGGATGTGCATTGCATTTTTATGAATGCAATTTCTTCCTCTTTTCTCTCTCTCTCTCTCTCTCTCTCTCTCTCTCTGTCTGTGTCTGCTGTGGCTTGCCCTCCTGACCTGTACAGCTGCTGAAGCTAACACTGATGACGATGAAGAAATAGAAGGCAGAGAAGTGAGTGGAGCTGAACTGTTCTCTAAGGGAAATTAATCTCTACATGGAAAAGTTTTCCTTTAACAACCCCTTCCTTCACTTTCTCTTCTAATTATGCATCACAACGCATAAAAGGATGCAAGACTTTTACTTTCTTTCTTCTTTTTTTTTTGGTTGGGTCATTTAGGAAGCTGTTGAATTTAAGTTGGTCGGAACATGTCACTTCCTGTTTAACTCATTTAAAAAATTTTTATCCCATAGCTCGCAACTGGTTTTACCGCTATGAAGGAAAATTGCCTACACTAAGAAAGGTACTCTGCGTGTTGGAATGGAGAGCAGTGTTTGATCAGTCCTTTAAATTTCAAATCAAAAACCTATTCAGAAATGAGTAATACATTTAGTAACAGTAACATTATGAAGGCATTGCCCTGTAGTGCCATTGTGAAAACATCCTAAATAGTATCTGTTGTGTTTGGATGACAGCATGTTGATGGTATTTTGTGTGGTGTGCATAAAAACAAAAATCCGTGCAATATAGAAAAAAAATCATTGTAAATATTCAGAAAGGAAAAGAGACAAAGAAGAAGAAGAAGAAGATGTCCAAGACAGACACACTTCCAACAGAGAAAAGGAATAAGAAAGAGATGGAGTTTGAGCTGAAATTGGCAAAAGAAAAGGAAGAGATACATGAGCGAGAGAAACAGATGAAAATTAATCGACTCTTGCAAGAGGTACAACCTTCACTCAGGTGTAATTATAGTGTAAATACTAGAGTTTAATTTCGTTGTTATATTATCTCTGATATGATATGTCTCAAAGGCTTGTTATGGAAACTGTAATAGGTAAAAACAGCATTTATTACACAAAAAGAAGCCAGTGCAATGGTCTGTTTAAAGCCTCTGAGGTGTTACTGCATCTCAACATGTGGTGGTGTGGGCAGGTAACGGAGACCGAGCGGGAGGATCTGGAGGAGTCAGAGAAAGTGCAGTACTGGGTGGAGAGGCTCTGTCAGACTAGACTGGAGCAGATTTCCTCCGTGGAGAATGACTCTCCCGAGGTAAAAGCGCAATCCAGATGAAGATTTGCAGAGCTTGTGTTGGTGTCAAGTTTATTTTGTGTGAATTTTTCAGTTATTGTGTGTGAGTCTTAAGAGTAGATTGAGTTGGGGTTGCAGTGTTTTGTGTGAGGTTGAGAGGTTATGATTTTTAACCAAATGAGCTGTTTTGTGCAGATGAGTCCATCTCGGTCTCCTATGTCCACTGTGAAAAGATTCCCTGGAGGTTTTCAGCTTGCCACTACTGACCTGGATGACATCAACCTGGACGAGGTGGACCAGAGTCTAAGACAGCCTCTGAAAAAACTGGCCCCGACTTCACCCACCTCAAATCAGTTCCCACCACCTTTACCTTTTCCGCCACATTCACCCCACTTCTATCGCAAATCTGTCCACCCTTCTCCATCCCCAAGGCCATCTCTTTCTCCCTCCTATCCTCCCCCACCTTCACATCCAGCTCCACAGCGCCCACCTACTCCACCTTCTCCCAGAATGCCTCCTGCTTCGATCAGTCATGGACGGCCACCCCCTGCCATCCCACAAGCTCAGACTCAGACCCCCTGGTCTTCATCTTTCTCTCACCCTCCTCCTCCACCACCCCCAGCTCCACC
>JAOUWY010000015.1:10124201-10139041 GCA_025728095.1 Prietella phreatophila | reverse complement strand
GGAAAAACCACACAGCACTACATCTGGCGTAGAAAGGGCACGGCATATCATCATGAAAACATCATCCCAACCGTAAGATATGGTGGAGGAAACAACATGATTTGGGCCTGCTTCGCTGCATCAGGGCCTGGCCAGCTTGCAATCATTAAGGGGAAGATGAATTCACAAGTGTATCAGACAATTCTTCAGGATAATGTGAGAATGTCTGTACGTCTGCTGAAACTGTGTAGAAGGTGGGTGATGCAACAGGACAATGACCCAAAACACCGGAGCAAGTCCACAACAGAATGGCTTCAGAAAAACAAAACCCGCCTTTTGGAGTGGCCGAGTCAGAGCCCAGACCTCAACCCAATAGAGATGCTATGGAATGACTTGAAGAAAGCCATAAACATGAGACGTCCAAAGAATATGATCGAGCTAAAGCAGTTCTGCCTGGAAGAATGGGCTAAAAGTTCTCCTGGACAATGTGCAGGTCTGATCCACAGCTACAGGAAGCGCCTGGTTGAGGTTATTGCTGCCAAGGCAGGGTCAACCAGTTATTAATTCTAAGGGTTCACTTACTTTTTCCACTGCCATTTTGTATGTTGAATGAGTGTTTTCAGTAAAGGCATGAAAGATCAGAATTTATTTTGTGTTATTATTTTAAGCATATTATATTAGTCAATACCCCTGACTTAGATGAAGATCAGATTTCATTCTATGACAAATTTATACAGAAAACCATGACATTCCAAAGGGTTCACATACTTTCTCTTGCCACTGTAATTTTATTTGCATAACAAGGTTTTATGCCACCAACTATGAAAAAGGCCCAACGTGTGGAATCAGTAAACACTCACATGAAGTAGTGTTTATGATACTAATTATTGTTCATGTTATTTATGATCATTTATCAGAGAAACAAATCTTTTCACCTAGGACCTGCTTTTGCTCTAATTCACTGAATTCAAATTTTTGATGACCTAAAAATATAAAAGCTTGTTATAGTTATATATTTGAGCTTATAGCTTTAATTATGGTCCATAATATCTGTAACCACCCACATGGAGTCTGAATGTTTTTTGGGTATTAACAATTTTCAGCCATTCAATTGGAACTATACAGAAGCCATTCATCTCCTTCACAATAATTATAATTATTGATGTGATTACTTATAACGGGTGCTTAAAATGTTTCTCATTTAATCTCATTACAGTATTCCAAATCTGGATTCAGAGGGAGATGAAAGGTACACATCCTGTATTCATTTGCTATCACATACTGTATATGATGTTTTTGTGTATCTTTTTCTGGCATAGGGTTTAATTTCAGTTGCTATATACTATGGCAGCACTGCTTTCCTGTGTTTTTACATGCATGTGTTTGTATGTACTTGAGCATTATGCGCCGCAGCACGTTTCTCTCTGGTGGGTTATGGAGGGTTGTAATCTTCTCTCTGTGATTGCCTCTGCTGGTCTCTGTAATAACCTGGCTAAGTCCCAAATCTAGTACCACTCAAGCAGTGTGTGCTCAGCTGCAGTCTTACTCTCACCTCCTCCTCTCCTGTCTATTCAACAATACAACTGAGGATTTTGGAAAAGCTCAGTTAGTAACGCTCCTAAGTCTTGGAGAATATAATAGTATATAATATTTAGATATACCACAACTTGATCAAAGTGTAACATTCTCTGTATGAGGAAATCACACTTAGCTAGCAAGGTTTTACATTTCTATAGGCAGACTGACTGTTTTTAACCACCATGTTTGTAAAACGATACCTTACCCAGCATGATCTTTGTAGAAACATAGCCAAGTAAAGATTGACAGTAAATATACTTCCATGTTGTTTTGGTTAAATATATTTATGGTTTCTTAATGTACTGTAACTTTGAGGAAGAATATATCTTGGCGAAAACTGACATCTGGCAAATTTTTTCCAGACCACCACAATTTATTCATTCATAAGCTGAATTAGTTAGTTCTGTTTATAGCCTCATTAAATTGGTGTACCACTAACATAACCTTACTCATAGATTTTTTAAATATAGTGCTGCTGTATTGATATAAAGTGCTTCAGATAGTAGGTCTTTAAGTGGTTTAAAGAACTGATAAAGAGTTTTGAAAATAGAATGCTAGGTTCTTTATTCATCGTACCCTATATGACCCTAACCTGAGACTGTACTCATCCTCTTTCAGCAAGTAATGTGTGTGTGTGTGTGTGTGTTTGTGTCCTGTGCCTCTTTGAAAATACTAAGCAGCAGCTGGCTGTTTCTGGCTGTATGACATTTTAAGACTCCAGGGCTTGCAAACGAGGACACCTCTCAAACGGAATGAACATTTTCCATGATGTGGATCAAACCTAATTTCAAATCACACCTGAAATCAGATTTTAGCTTACCAAACCCTTATAATTTTAATATTGTGATTTATGATAAATAATTGTGAACAGTATACTGTACTTTTCTCATCTTAGCCTTATTGATGAGTCACTCAGACAAATTCGGGGATAATGATATATATGCGTGTGTGTGTGTGTGTGTGTGTGTGTGCGCGTGCGCATGCGCATGCGCGTATGTGTGTGCACACTTTTGTTTTCAGTCCAGATGTGCCCGGTGATGAAGAATTCCAGTATGTATACACAGATAAACACATAAGAAATGTATAAATAAGATGTTATTTTATTTACAGTAGTTTTGAGTATCAGCCATAGATGTAGATTTGGGTGTTTCTTCCATTGTCCTTTTATTATACTGTTATAATTGACTTTGGGTGTTTAATTTGGCTTAATTTTTTTTAATATATTCTTGTAAATAAATTACAGTTTAGATTTATATATTATATTATAGTCTTTCTTTACATTCATGTGCAGAAGACAAGTGAAAAACAGCCTATAGCTTGTTTTCATGTTAGGGTTAGGTCATATACCACAGGTAGCATTGCCACCATACAATTCCAGGGCTCCCAATTTCATCCTGATCTCAAGTTACTGTCTGTGTCTAGTTTTGCATGTATTCCCTTGTCAGTGTGGGTTTCCACTGAGTTCTCTGGTTTCCCCAAAAACAAACCAGTAGGTGAATTTGGCTACACTAATCTGTCCCTATGTGCGAATGTGTGAGCGCACAGTGACCAGGGCTGGACTGTCATCCCATCCAGATTGTGTCTCACCTCATTCCAGTGTTCCCAGGATTAGCTCTGGATCCAACGCAAACATGACCAGGATAAAGCAGCTACTGAAGATATATGAAAGAATCAATCAATGAATCAATCAACCCACCAATCATTTAAGTACCATTATATTTAAGTTTAACAAAAAAATTAATTGTTGGCATCAAACTTTAGTCATGATTTGGTCATATGGCATGAGAAATGTGCCCCTTAAACCTGAATTGAAACCTACACCTCTGGGAATGACAGTATGATTATTCATGAGGCATAGCCACTCATTCCATAATAACAAATATGTTGCCCAGTAAGAATGTATTCATGTATATTTAGAATTTAAAAAGCAGCATGTAAATTACAATATTTACTCATATAAAATTTAATTGTTTACCCAAACAGCTAATCCTAGCCTAATACAGAAACAGAATTTTGAAGGGTTTGGATCAGTCTAATCTGCATTGACTCATGATAAACATACACTACTAAAATAAGAGTCCCATTGCAGATAGACTACATATGCAAGCTGATGGTAGCAGAGTAGCTTCTCTCTCTCTCTCTCTCTCTCTCTCTCTGTCTCTCTCTCTCTCTCTCTGACAGGAAAAGGTGTGCTGTTGCATACGCTTCCCAGAAGCCCTGGCTTCTTAATGCCTCTGTGGTAGAGAACATCACCTTTGAGATGCCTCTGATCAAACAAAGGTATAATTTGCATTAATCTCTTGCAGCATTCAGTCATTTTATTTGTTCCAGTTTTGCTGGTGGAAACTTTCATTTATCCTCCTCAGAGTCTCTGTTCCTCATTTTATAGTTCACAAGGTCATAATGACATTTGTATTATTCTGGTGCATTCGAGTGCTCTTAGTGATACCTCTGTGTTTTGTTCTGTAGATTTCAGACCCGGCTTTGTATCACGAATGCCTAAAGAACACAAATTGACACACCATATGTTGCTGTTTATCCATCTGGGTACCGCTGGCAGGGTTTTCTCTTATCAGTCCTCCAAATGTTGTTTTTGAATGACTCATTCAGTTTTATTATGGTGCTGTCACTAGTCTGTGTTTTTAATGGACTGTCTTTCAAAAGACATTAAGCAACCTCCGGCCTTCTGTTACTGTGGTGAAATTAAGCTAAAATGAGCTAAAGTGTCTTTCCTACTCTCTCTTTTCCTCTTTCTCTGTCAGTCTGTCTCTCTTTTTATTATTCGGTATAGGTCACTCTGGCTCATTTCTAGTTCATCTGTAAATTGCTTTAACAATCATGCAATCATTATTCAGAAATGCCTCCCCCTTCCATCTCTTTTGCTGTTTCAGTAAATATGCTGGCCTGGGTGCACCTAAAAGAAGTAATAAAATCAGTCTGTCTTTAAGAGTGGCGCAGTGGCACAGTTTAATATGCTAGAATGAATCTTTCAGATCAAGACATTTTCTTGTCAGTCTGATGCTAGTGTTTTTATATGTTCGTTATCATATTTAATAGTAAGGTGGAAATTTTTATACTATTCATCAGTCAACAAAGCAACATATTGAAGAAAATAGGAATGACTTTTTCGTGAATAAATACTGTGTTGTGCGGACAGCAGCAATGAGTGTGTTGTTTGTACAGGTATAAGACAGTGATTGAGGCATGCTCCCTTCAGCCGGATATCGACATCCTACCACAGGGGGACCAGACGGAGATTGGTGAAAGGGTGGGTGTGCTGTTAATCACAACACTCTCCTACACCCCCCACAGTAGACTTTTTGTAACAGTCAGTGTACTTTCCTAATAGAAAATGTAATGTACAATGATACTATTGTGCACTTAAGTGTTGCAGTCACATGTTGTGGGAAAGCTTATATCGATTGCTTTTCAGTAATCATCTGCCCTTTGTAGCTACATTCAGAATTTTCTATTTACCACAGCTGTAAATCTTCTCGGATATGTCTGTATCTCGGCTATGCCCATTTTTCTCGGGAAAATTGTTGAAATTCTGTCAAAATCGAAAAAGACGACGTATCAAGTCTTGCCACAGATTCTCAAAATTGGATAGAGGTCTGGGTTTTGAATAGACCATTCTAACACATCCAGGCTCTTGGTTTTGAGCCACTTCGATGTAGTTTTGGTTGTGTACTTAGGGTCGTTGTCCTGTTGGAAGATGAACCTCTGCTTTGGTATCAAGTCTTGTGCAGTGTTGAACAGGTTTTCTTTTAGAATTTTACTGTATTTGGCTCCATTCTTCTTGCACTTAATCTTGACCAGTTTCTCAGTCCCTGCTGATGACAAGAGAACATCATGCTACCATCATCATGCTTCACTGTGGGGATGGCGATCTTATGGCCAGCATTGGGGTTCCTCCAAACTTTCTTAAGTTAAATTTTGGTCTCATCAGGCCATAGAACCTTTTTGTTTGCTAAGACTCCAGGATACATTTTGGCAAATACCAAATGGGATTTCATACAACTTTATTCAAGAATCACTTCTTAGCACTCTTCCATAAATGCCAGACTTGTGAAGCGTCCAGGCTATTGTCCTGTGAACAGCTGCTCATATCTGAACCATGAATCTCTCTCTTATTCAGAGTCTCCAACAATCTAGATTTTTTTTATGTAGTTTTATTAAGGAACATTTTAACTTTCTAAATTTGCCTGCAAAATTTGCTAAGGACCACATTTAAAAAATGCAGTTATAAAAATCTCTCACAGTAAATGTCATGCTTTTATCCTATGTGTAGTGGAATGTACATAATCAATTCAGTTTGTAAAAGGACACCGGCTGTCAAATTGTCCATGATGCCCCAGCAATCAATGCAATTTTTTCACTTTTGGGTGTAACTGTACTTTAATATATAAAAAGAAAATGTGTAATAGAAAATATCAAATGTCATTGTACCATGTGAAGGGATTTCCTATGCTGCCACACATTGAAAAAAAAAAGTTAAGTACATTATATGGCCAAAGGTATGTGGACACAGGCCAGTTCTTCCACAAACTGTTGCCACAAATTTGGAAGCACACAATAGGATGTCTTTGTATGTTGTAGAATTACACAGACAAAGCTTGGTGTAGAAAATCTCAAGTGCTTTGTACAGAGCCCTGCCCTCAACTCTACTGAACATCTTTGAACTGGAAAAGCAGACAGTACCCTAGGTCTCCTCACCCACCATCACTTACTTGACCTTGCTAATATTCTTGTAGCTGAATGGGCACAAATCCCCACAGCCACTCTCAAAAATCTATTGGAAAGCCTTCCTAGAAGAGTGGAGGTTATTATAACAGCAAAGGTGGACTAAATCTGAAATGACATGTTCAAAAAGCAGATATAGGTGTTATTGGTATATATGTATATGTAGATATAGGTTTCTCTTACTTTGGCCATATAGTGTACATTACCGCAGCATGTCATACATTATGTTTCATTCTTTCTCTTGATGTTCCTCTCTTGTCAGGGAATCATCCTCTCAGGAGGCCAGAGGCAGCGTATCAGTGTGGCCCGTGCCCTTTATCAGACCACCAATGTAGTCTTCCTGGTGAGTCCAAACACCATTTCATATACTCAAGAGTTAGTACAGCCAGCTGCATACACAATGAAATTAAAACAGATGAATCAATAATAACAAAATGACCCTAAAACATTTCTACTTCAAAATCTCTCTGAAAGGGGGAATCTGGAAACTGTTTTCAAGCTATCATACTTTTTTCACACTGCCTCCCAGACTCTTGGATATAGTTCTGTCCTATTTATTACAGACTGTTCTGAATCCTGTAATTTATTAATTATTAAAAATAATTGAAAGTCACCAGTACACTCTTCAAAAAAAGTTTCTCAAGGGTTTCTTTAAGTTGTGTGTTTAACTCCATAAAGTGGTTTTATTCACTGATACTGAAATGCAATGCCTTTAAGGTATCTCCAGAGGGACAACCTGAAGAACCCTATAGGGTACTGGTTTTACCCCCAAACCAGTTAAAGTATTCAAATCTGCTTAAGGGATTCAAATGTGATATTAGGCTGGATTTCAATCCATTGCCATATTTTTTGCAGGATGACCCATTCTCAGCACTGGACATCCATCTGAGTGATCACCTGATGCAGGAGGGTATTCTGAAACTGCTTCGGGAGGAGAAGAGGACCGTGGTGCTGGTCACACACAAACTGCAGTACCTGCCTCATGCAGACTGGGTATTGTCATCTTTTTATCTTTGACAATGGATGAAAACATCTTGCTTTAATTGCTGGTTTCTTTTTCTCTGGTTGGCTTTTTCAGGCTTTGAATGCATCTTTCCAACTGTTTGTTTCCAGACTGATAGATTAGAGGCAACACACTCATGCTCAGTGACTAGCACAATGAAAGGCTTGCCCCTACATTTATCGTCCTCCTTGCTGTGCCAGTGATGGATAGCAGCTATGGCTGTTTACTCCTCCAGCAATGCGTATTACTCAGCATTTAATTTGACACAGCCGACACCCCTTCTGTTTTATATACGACTGCAGTACATCAATCACATCCTTTCCCATCTCTTATATATGGAATAGTAAGACTGTCTGATTGGAAGCAATGTGCTTATGGGTTGGATGTTTGCTTGGAATGTTGATAGATCATTGCGATGAAGGATGGTACGATCCAGACAGAGGGCACGCTGAAAGACATCCATAAATCTGAGCCGGAACTGTTTGAGCAATGGAAAGCCCTCATGAATCGCCAGGACCAGGAATTTGAGAAGGTACAGTCCACAGAGGGAGCAACTGCACCATCCTAGATGAGGAAAGCAAGATGATTTTATTAGATTGGACATTCGTTTTTCAGCCCTAATGCACAAATCTTTTCTATTCAGTAAGCAAAGCTTTCTTATTAAAGTTGGATTTTGATTCACGAGAAGCTTATAATGGGTGTAGATACCTTCTAATGATATCTTCAGTTATGGTTGTACATAAGAGGAGGCACTGGGAGGGTAGTGCTCCCCATGCTGCTTATTGTGGCACCTCAAAATACATTTCCAAATTGAAGAAAAACAATATCACAATATCATATACAATATCATTATTTCAGAAAGGTAGTTTTCCTAACAGACGGGTGTAATTTCAGACCTTTATGCAGACAGTTACCTAGCTTATAATATTGAATATTCTCTGATAATAAACTTGGAGATAACACCAGTTTAGAAATACCAGAGGTATGGAGACAACAAAAGGCATAGACATTAACTAATTTACATGCACCAAGGTATTCAGGAGCAACATTTTCAGTTGCTAGTGGACCACTGTTGCCTATTGGACTACTGCAATTCTGTTGCTTTCAAATATATATTTGGCTTCACTGATTATAGCTAATGCAATAAACTGAATTCTCAAATCTGATTTGTCAAAAGGTGTTCATTAATGTTCCACAACATTTAACAGTAGTTTCAGCTGAAAGACAAAATCACAGGCTTATATTAATGTGGTCATTCTAATGTATTATCATTCTATATTAACAGCTAATTCCTAGAAAATTGTATGGAAGATACTAAACATATTTTTTATTTTATTTTATTTTTTTTGAAAATGTGTAAGTCTTTATATGGTGACATTTGATGACATTATATGGTGACATTTATTTAGCATTTTTGGAAGGAGTCTCCAGTGTCAGCAGCAGTCAGAGTGTGAGGCTCTTCCATTAAGTTTTCTGACACAGTTTTCTGACACAAGTATTCAGGATGGAAGGCCTTGCTTCTCAGCAGCATTTTTTGTCTTATTAACTTCAAGAGAGAGAAAAAGATGCTGGTGATTGAATGACTATTTATATCTGCTGTAACATAAGTGAGAACAAGAACTAACTCTAATACTAACCCTGTTTCTAATCTTGTCTGCCTTACCAAGGAGCCCAAATATCCCCCCAATTCCAAATATTATGGTTCTGCTCTTGTCTAGTAATGGTGTCTCTGCATTGTGCAAATTGTCTACTTCATTAATGAATAAGCATACCTGGCTGTGTTTTAGGAGACCGTAGCAGAGAGTATGACTGTATTGGAAAGGAAGAACCTGAGAAGAGCCATGTACTCCAGAGAAGCCCTGAAGACAGAGGAAGAAGAGGAAGGTAGGCGGAAACATACTATAAAGTCTGTACTGGCATATTTCTGTTAAACATTTCGCCATCTCTGTGCTGTCAGTGTGTGTTGTTTGGGTTTATGTATGGTTTGGTTACAATGGCATTGTAGTAAAATTGCCTGCTGTACAAAGAGCCTCAGTTTAAATGGTCTGAAGAGACAGTTTGCTTTCATGTTGTGACATCTTTATTTAGAGACATCCTCTCTACCTTACAGCCTGTTAAAGTTTGCCCAATTTCCACATGCCCTTCTGAACCAGCATCTGTCATTCCTGTGGTCAATCAGTGTTGTGTTTTTGCCGTCTGTGAGGATAATGAGCTTTGTGACCCATCTTTAGATCAAGGATGGATGCCGTTGGGCGACTGCCGGACGCCTGGCATTCGGCCCAACTATAGTAATGGTATAGTCACAAATGTCAGTGTCAAAAAAAAAAAAAACAGAGCAACCTTTCACAGCATTGAAAATCTGGCAGTGATTTGTCATATTCTGCTCAGTCTCCATTCCAAGGCCAGCTTTTCTCCTTTCTCAAGTGCAAAAATGATTTCTTATGCAGTGAAAATATTTTTGAATAAAGGAAAATGTATCTAATAGGTTCGTTTATGTTGCGTTCATTTATTTTTGGTTTCAAAATTGAAAAATAAAATACTAATTAACTATGTTTAAAACCCATTTTTGCTCAAAAATGCAAAATCTTTAAAATATGCCTCGTTTATAGTTTCTTGCCTTCTTATTCTTTGAATTGGAGATATTTCAATTCATGGCATGTTTGCAAAATATTCTGACAGGGTATCACAGCGCAATTGCCTAAGGGACCGTCTGGCAATTCCACCCACTGAGTTAAAATGTCGAGATGTCCAAGCATTAATTCAAATGACATAAGTTGTAACATAGAAAAGTCATTTAAAAATACACATGGTTACACTCTAAAGGCTATAGCAGGATCACAATGAGATTCACCTCATCTAAATGTTTTAGAGATATAATTCACCTAAATGGGTTTTTTTTTCACATTCCAAAAGTGGTAGTAGGTTCTTAATGGCCACAATGTACTACAGGTGAAATTTTGCCAATACCTCCTTTTATACAAATACGATACTCAATTATTTTAATAGGTCGGCACCTCATTGTGACCCTGCTACTGCTACTTAGAATGTAAAATGTGTGGGTTTTTTTTTTATCTGACTTTTGTATGTTAATAGTTATAAGTAATTTTAATTAATGCATGGACAATGTTGATGTTTGGGGCTGGGGGCTGGATCAAGGCATAAGAAGGGGTGGTCTGAGCCCACCCAAACATCTGTCTTGCCTACTCATTCAGAACATAGGCAAAGACATAATTTTATTATTACTATTATTATTATTATTATTTTAAATTATTATTACTTTTTTACGATTCATGTATTGGTTAAAAGCAATTTGAGGCAGGCTGTGTGTTCAGAAGTTTGAAGAAGGGCAGTAGACTGCCACAACCAATCACAAAATAACACTTTTTCTAACACTTCTATGTTTTTATTGACTGAAAGCGACTGCACGTTCTACACGAGACGGCTTCAGCCTGCCGAACTTCTTTAGTAGGCAAGAACTGGGCCTTTTGACATTTTAACTCAGTTGATGGAATTGCCAGACCGTCCCTAAGGCAACTTGCAATGTGATACGGTTCAGAACATTCTCAGGTGTAAATATGCAGCTCTAATACGAGGTGGCATTTTTGAGTAAAAATTTTATGTCCATATATAATACCTGAATGTTATTAAAACTAAAAGTGGTATTGATATCTGTGTAAGACTGTTGCCTCTATAGAACAAAATCAGGGGACAGTAAATATCCAGCAAATATCGAACATAAAACTAGCTTTATCGAGGTGAAAAACTCAGCTAATTTTCCCAGTGGACATGTCATCTTCCCTTACTGTAACCTTCTTATTGCCTTTGAAAAGCAGGTAATGAACTTCTCAGAGTGAAGGATGATTGACGAAGTCTCTGATGGATTCTGCTCGTTTTTCAGTGAGTTAAATTACACTCAGGTTATGTGAGCATGCCACAAAATGAAATAACTCCAACTAAAAAAAATAAGACGGGAAGAATGTATAAATGAAGCATATTTGAAATCTGTTGCATTTTTGAGCATAACTTGGGTTTAAACCTAGTTAATTAGTAATGTAATAGTCACTATTAAACCAAAAAATAATAATAAACACAGCATACATGGACCCTAATATTTCTCATTTTGAGATTATTGAACAAATATAGGATAATTAATCCTAATTATTTACACATTTTACTAATTTCAAGCTTCTATCTGTAGATATGTTTGCTTCTTTCTAGAAATAAATGCGTGAAATAAGCTAAATTATCTACCAATAGAGCAACTGTGAAATTAGTAGGGTTAATAACTAGAAATTTGTGTAATAATGAGGAATAATAGATACATTTGCCTTTACTCAAAATATTTCCATTTGCTTACCTTTTGCAGTATTGCAAACAGCTATATTTGGTCTTCTGGACTTTTACACACAGAAAACACACTTTTGGTTAAAGGTCCCTGTTGCATTGGGGTAAATAAACCCCAGAGAGGCATTACAATTGGGACATTATTTATTTCCATCACTGTAGGTGAACTAGTGGAACTAATTTGACTTAATTCAGACATATAAAGTCAGAACTACCTAATTATTATTTGTTTTACCTCAGCGCATTGAAAGCTTGTCTTTTGTTAGCAACAAGCTAACCAGGTCATGTTTATAATATGAGTGATCTTTAACATTCATGATATATTTACCTTCTGAAAATACAGCATTATTTGGCCAATTAATTTTGTATGGCTGTATGTTTATTATTCTAAATCAAATATAAATTGTAATTGAATTAAGAAGTTGATAAATTGCACTGTTGATCAAGTGAGCAGCTGTTGATATGATGTCATATACTGATCTCAGGGTTGAGGATCTCTCCAAACTTTCAAAGTAAGAATTTCAAATTGAGGGGCAATTTGTCAACTCTTGCACTGAGCAATGGTCCATTGAACAGAACTGTAAGACTGTAAATGATGTTTTTCTTGCAAATCTACACACTATGCTTCTGTCAAATTAAGCCTAAATAAAAAAAAGCATAGAGGTCATCTGAATAGGACAGCCTTTATCTTTACTGAACAAAGTGCTGCGTTCCCAGTATAACGCAACAAGTGTAATGGCATCACATTGTTTGTTCTGGGACTAGATAAAGAAAGTGGACTCTTCACTACATGGCAGACTGCGTTAACTGATGTTCCTCTTATATGCCGCTCATGTGGAGTGTTATCAAGGCTGTGTTCTCTGTCTCTGTCTGATGAATGTTGCTGGTTCTCTGGTCTGTGTGTCCCTGCAGCACTGGGGATTGCACTCACAGGTGTGGGTGGACAATGGCTTGGTAACTGTGAATCGTGTAAAGCTTGTGTAACGTGGCGGTTTGTGCTCCATCACTGTTCTTGGCTGCATGTGTCTACTCATGTACACTAAAACAGCTCCTATAATAATCCACCTTCAGCATGAGCATTAAAAGCTTCCTGCTTTTGTGCCACACTGTGTTTGATTATCTCTGTTTCTTGTTATCTTCATGCTTCTTCATATCTACCTCTATGCATTTTTTCTCTCTGTTTCCCTCCCACTCCAGTCCCAGCACTCTTTCCTATACACTTAAAATTACAGCATGAGGTTGTGTCTAATTTTAGAATTGGGAGCAGTTGGAAGACCTTAATGTGAGCTCTGGAAATCTGTGTAGGCGCTCCTCCCAGAGAAACATAAATCAACATTATATATCTGTCATGGATATAATGGGGACCCTGTCCTATTCTGTCTCACATTTTTAACCTTTATTTACCCTCTGTTGTTCATATTCTTATTTTTCATCTTTTATATATTGCCAGATTTTAAACATGTATCCTGATCTCCATTGTTTTTTTTTCTCCTCTTTACTTCATTAACTCTTTATGTCACTAACCTGGCAGTTTGATTCATATACTGTATCACTGCATCAAGGGTCTGGGCCTTAATGTTGTATAGGTGATGTAGATAGTAATAATGTACTGAATGCTGTGTATTTACAGCTTTGCAGTAGTGTGGGTGATATTTATGTCGTAACGAGTATGTCCTGTTACTGCATAATATAAGCAGCTGATTACAGAAAATGTCTTGTGCTGACAAGTGACAGAATCTTCATGCAGCTGACAGGTAACAACAACAACAACAACAACAACAACAATAATAATAATAATAATAATAATAATAATAATAATAATAATAATAATAATAATAATACATTTTGTTTTGTATGCAAAATCCAAAAGTCAAAAAGTCCAAAAAGTTCTTTAGAAGTATAAAATATAAAATGTATTATCAATGAATCAATCAGTTAAGAACTATACGTATGCCCAGTTTAACAACTATTTTAAAAACACATACAGTATAGCGCTTATATTACTAAACTGCTCTGGAAAATTATTTAAAAGATTTTGAGCATTTATGTATCATCAATCATCAGGTCAATATTCTGTTGAAATTGCATGAGAGCTGACCAAGAACAAATCCATGCTGCACGTTTTGATACTCTAACAAGTGTATAGAATTTCAGTAGTTTTTATCACTGAATTAATAACTGCTTGTAGAAACTCCTTCTAGCAAAGCTTGCACACCCTTGCTATATTTGCTTAATATCATCCAGTGGCAGCCAATGCTTTTCATCTTGAACACAAAACAAGCAGTTTGTCCCTCATCTCATGTTGTTGTGTACTTGCAGAGGAGACAGTGGAGAGTGATGATGAGGATAACCTGTCACAGGCAATGAGGCACACAACCACCATCCCTTGGCGTTCATGTGGGAAGTACCTGAGCTCAGCTGGTCTGCTGCTGCTGCCCTTATTGCTGCTGTCCCAGCTCCTCAAACACACGTTCATGGTGTCCATCGACGTCTGGCTCGCTCACTGGACCTCCGATGTCATCCATGCCAAGATCAACGCTGTTCGACACAACTGCACACTGGTGCAGGTACAGAATAATCTCTCACTAGCATAATATTTTATTCATGTGTTCATATTTTCAAAAGCGTTTCCATACCATTGTGTAACTTTCCACTAAAAAACTATAATAAATATGTACCTCCCCTTGGTTTTTTGACTTTGGTTATGTAGATTGACACTTGGGGCTATAGCAAGCTATAGCAGTGTGAGTGTGTGTTACTGTGTCATTAACACATTAGAGCCACAGCAGGTGGAAGGTGTTATCTGAGAGAGCGAGAGAGGTATTCAAGCTGTGTTCTGAGATGTGCCAGATACTGATCTCACATCATGTGCTGTAACAGGATACTTATTACAGCGAGTACGGCCCTGTCTGGGCTATTCTAAATGTGTCTGTGTGTGTGCATGTGCATGTGTGTAATTCAATCTCAAACTTCCCTAAACCACAATTTGGTACTTTACTAAAGTAAACTAAAGTCTGTAAGTCCACCAGTGCAGTGTTCTGTTATCCCTCAGGCTTTTCACCATAGATGTTCAGTTCGAACAGCCACAGCTAATCATTCTGATTTATGGTCTGCCGGTGCTGTAGTGTGTGCCAATGTATCACACCAAATTTGTCAAACATCAGTCAGTACCCAATCACCATATGAGTCCTGA
>JAOUWY010000015.1:10090098-10116982 GCA_025728095.1 Prietella phreatophila | reverse complement strand
TGTTTGTGTGTGTGTGTGTGTGTGTGTGTGTGTGTGTGTGTGTGTATGTGTGTGTGTGTGTGTGTGTTCAGAGATCTGCATCAGCTTGAGGACAGTACCCAGCTCCCTTTACTCTCTCACTTCTCTGAGACAGTAGAGGGTCTCACTACCATCCGGGCCTTCAGGTGAGGGTCCATTCCGGTGAGCTTACTACAACAGAAGTGCTCATTTCAATGAAATCATATTGCCATTGTTGGTAAAAAAAAACAACAACATTATCTAAACATTGAACAATATAACATAACAATAATGACTGTATGTGTATGATTTAGGTATGAAGCTAGATTTCAGCAGAGACTTCTGGAGCTCACGGATGCTAATAATGTCGCATCTCTCTTCCTCACTGCTGCCAACCGTTGGCTGGAGGTCCGCATGGTTAGTTTCCCTACTCACACACTCAAAGCCAGCAGTAGCTTCAGTAAACATATTATCTTTCAGTAATATCTTCCAAAGAGAAAACCCTTTTCCTCAAATTTCATTTACTTCTGTTAGTCCATATATAACCAGTGATTTTGTTGTGTATTTACTGCATTTGTCTGAGTACATACAGTAAATCTTATATAGTACAGATCAATCATGCAGTACTTTCTATTTTTAAATAGATAATTTGGTATTATTTATCCACCACTCTGTGATGTCTGAATTTATTGGGGGCATAAATTATTTGGGTGCAGTTTTTATTTATTTATTTATTTATTTATTATTTTTTTAGCTATAGGACATAGTATGTGTGTATACACACTCACACACACACACGCACACACACACGCGTGTGTCTGAAGCTGTTTCTGCTTCTTTTATTTCTCTGTTTACACTATCTCTATCAGGAGTATATTGGAGCCTGCATTGTCCTTGTAGCTGCAGTGGCTTCCATCACCAACAATCTTTACAACCATCTGTCCACTGGCCTAGTGGGGTTGGGACTGACCTATGCTCTGATGGTATACACACACACACACACACACACACACACACACACTTTTGTCTTACTAAGGACCTTCTTCTGACATAATTATTAAAGCAGTGAAATATGCCTTTTACACAAAAAACCGGGTGGTATTTTTTTTTTCAACACTACATCTTTCCTCATGAGGATCAGCCATAAGTCCTCTCAAGGTCAAAACATTCAGATATTTCTAAACTTGCAGGGAAATTTGGTTTCTAACCATAACCCTATTTTTTTTCAGTAAATATATTTCCAATGAGGTTATTCAAGTGTAATTTTCACCAGACATCAGTATTAACGCAAGAAATTCAGAAATATAAAGAATTCACAACATTAAAGTCCATAAATATAGTTATGTGTAATAAAGTGGAATGACAGGAAAAAAGTATTTAACATGCTAAGAAAAGGCAGTTCTCCAAGGCAAGGTAAGGCAAGGAACCAGCTGAAATCTGTGAGTAATTATACTTCCTATCTGTGCAAATTAATATCAGCTGGGTTAATAAATTGATGGTCTATAAAAAGGCTTTTCATTAATTACCAAGGTGTCACACAAGAAACATCTCATGATTGTTACTGTTGCAAAACATATTGATGGAATCAGATACAGACGCATTTCAAGACTTCTTAATTCCCCAGTAAGCACCACTGAGGCCATTATCCACAAGTGGAAGCAACATCACTCTGTCATCAACCGGCCACGCACAGGAGCTCCTCAAAATATTTCTGACCAGGGAGTCAGAAGAATAGTCAGAAGATTAGCCCAAGAGCCAAGGACCACTCAGAAAGAGCTCCAGAAACACTTGGAGGCAGCAGGTACCATCATCACAGAGAAAAAAATAGGCAATGCACTCCACTGCTCACGCTCACCCGCAAGAGTACATTACTAAAGAAAAGGCATGTTGAAGCTCCTTTAAAGTTTGCTACAAGTCATTTGCCAAGCCTATGAAATACTGGGAGAGTGTAGTCTGGTCAGATGAGAGCAAATTTTACTTTTTGGCTGTCATACTACACACCATGTTTGGAGGAGAAATGGCACTGCACATCACCCTAAAAACACTACACCAACAGTGAAGTTTGGAGGTGGAAGCATCATGATATGGAGCTGTTTTTCATCACATGGTACTGGTAGACTTCATATAATTGCAAGAACGATGAATGGAGCCCTTTACAAGGAGATTCTTGAGAAGAATCTGCTGCCATCCACCAGGATGATAAAGATGAGACATGGGATGATAAAGATGAGACCACCAGGACAACGATCCAAAGTATACAGCAAAGGAAACTCTCAGTTGGATTCAGAAAATAAAAATCAAGTTGTTAGAATAACCCAATCAATCACCTGACTTGAATCCAATTGAACAAGGTTTAAAGACAATATGTTTAGAAGAATGGGCAAAAATCACACCTGAATACTGTGGCCGATTAATTTCTTCATAAAGGAAGCGTCTTGAAGCGTCATTACATACATTCTCCACTAAGTATTAAATACATTTCATTTAGCATGTTCAATACTTTTTTGTTAGGATTTCTTTATATGTGTGGATTTCTTGAGTTAATACCCAAGTCCAGTGTAATTTCATGTGAATAGCCTCATTGGAAATATATTTACTGAAAAAAATGTTTTTTTTCAATAATTATTTCCCACACTGTATGAGAGTGAGGAATGTGAGGAAGCTGGATCCACCAACTGCTACTGGGAATATAAAATTCTGTTTTTGTACAATAGCAACACTCAGCAGGAGAGTAAGTGCACTCTGGGAATATTTAGAATTCAGCTGCCTTACCCAATAAAGGTTCCTTATTAGAAACCATGCAGTTCTAATAATAGTGTTTTGTTGCAGTGCCAAAATCAATAGGAAAAAAAATCCTATCAAGTTGAAAGCAGACACCCACAGGCTTATATTTTAGTCAAAAATGACTCAAACTATGAAAACCTTTACTAAAATACATAAGGACTAAATGTCTCTTAAAACAAATACCCATAGCAACTAACGAAACCGAAAACGTTTGAATAAAAACTGAAAAGGAAAATTAAAATCAATTATGAAAAAATTTAAACTATAATGATCAGTCATCAGCACTGTGATGAAATTATTTTTGGACACTTGGATTTGGACAACAGTCCATTCAACCCTTGCCTCCATGTGTTGTCAGGTATCGAACTACCTTAATTGGATGGTGCGTAACTTGGCTGATATAGAGGTCCAATTAGGAGCGGTGAAAAGAATAAACAACCTGCTGAAGACCGAGCCAGAAAACTACGAAGGGCTGCTCTGTGAGTGGAAAGCCTTCAGACGCTGAAGGGTTGTTGATGCTGACCCACATCTGCATCTTACACACAGCATACAAGCATTAGATATTCACTACATCTCAGAGGGAAAGATTTTACTAGCCTTAATGCAGACCACAACTTCACTCTCCTGTGAGGTTTAATTCACTGTTTGTCTCCAACCTACTTTCTCTTTTTATTCTTTTTATCATTTTTTGTTCATCTTGCTATCTTGTCTCTGCCTCCTCCTTCTCCTCACCCTCTCTCAGCTTCATCTCAGGTCCCTGAGGGCTGGCCACAGCATGGCGAGATTCACATCCAGAACCTGAGTGTAAGGTACGACAGCACATTGAAGCCGGTCCTAAAGCATGCCAATGCGAACATCAGACCAGGACAAAAGGTACAAACACATCTCTCTGGATCAAATACCTGCACAAGCACAGGACTCAAAGTTAATCCTTGTTCAGATTTAGCCTAGCCTCTGCCTCATCACAAATAGAGTTGTTTTTAACTGCGCACAGTGTGTGTGTGTGTGTGTGTGTGTGTGTGTGTGTGTGTGTGTGTGTGTGTGTGTGTGTGTGTGTGCATGATTAAGAATTCAGCTTCCTGTGGATCTCTACTGCAGGTCGGCATCTGTGGTAGGACAGGAAGTGGAAAGTCGTCCTTCTCCTTAGCGTTCTTCCGTATGGTGGATGCCTTTGAGGGTACAATTTTAAAACTAATATTGCTCACTGTTTTTGCTTTGGTTTATTTTGGTTTTTTTACCATCACCATAGTCTTCACTCTTTCTATGCTTTCGTTTAAAAGGGCGGATAATCATAGATGATATTGACATAGCAAAGCTGCCTCTTCAGACACTGCGGAGCCGTTTATCTATCATCCTTCAAGATCCCATTCTCTTTAGTGGAACAATACGGTTAGAACCAATTTTTCATGGAATGAGACTAAATGATTCATATTAGTGAATGTATAATTCAGTTGAACTTCTAATTTTGGTCACAGTGAATGCAAATTGATAGCCTTTAATCATTTCCATTCAAGTCATATATGGACACCTTCAGTGTATTTAGTCATGTGTCCTTGTCCTTCAAATGACACAGTTTAATTTAATACTGCTCTACTTCTGTGAACAATGCCAAACCCCCGGTTAAGCCATATGCCATAGAAGGTTGGGGTCTCTGTGATGATCTTAGATGCATTAACAATGAACAGGAACGACAGCAGGTATACGTCAATAACCACACCCCAGGAAGTCTGCTACAAAATTACACCTTCTCCTTCAAGTATTTAATCATCCAGCTGCTTCATCATGCTGATTTTTGTTCAGTAGTGTTGTTAGGAAGCGTCACACTAGAGGCTTTGATTCTTCTTCCTTCTTAAAACATTAAGTACTGAAGACCTAGAAAGAAAACAGGCAAATTTAACTTGAACATTACTCTGAACTTTTTAATAAAATGCTCTAAACATCATTATTGTATTCAGTTTTAATCTAGACCCAGAGATGAAGGCTACAGACAGCATGCTTTGGGAAGCTCTGGAAATTGCCCAACTCAAACCACTAGTGCAAACCCTGCATGGAGGACTTGGTAAGTGAGATGGAAATTAATTCGAAAAGACAAACTCAGATACAACTTTTTCTAACTTTAGTCTAGAGAGCTTAGGCTAGCCAATGCACAACCGGTTAAGCTTTTTGAGAAAAAAGTCCACTGAAGATCTAAGGGGAGCCAGTTGTATTCATTTAACCTTTAAAACTTGTTTAACATTTTCCTTATTTTTATTGCCATTATCTATTCTTTTAACTTTGTCTGCGGCACTAATGGTGATTAGACTATACACTCTATACTATACACAGGGAGCAAAACATCCATTTGAGATCATCCTCCACATTTACTGTGAAATATCTGGATAGCCAGCAGGATTATTAAATAATCATATCCTATCTTCAAGTCTAAATTTTTTTTAAAAGTTCCTCATAAATACAGGCCCGAATCTTATAACTAAATCATCTGTGTTTGATTAAGGCAGCATAATGTGGCCTCTCCTGAAATGGGCACGTGAACGCCTTAGCATACCTTTCAAATAGTCCCAGCTTAGCATCGCCCACAAAAACAAAAGAACAACAAAATCTCTTTAGAGAGCAGTCATAACAGCAGATATAAATCCTAAATCTGTCCTTTTGCTTTTTTGCTACATTTTAGATGCCATGGTGACAGAAGGTGGGGAGAATTTCAGTCAAGGACAACGTCAGCTGTTCTGCCTGGCCCGAGCATTTGTGCGCAAAAGCAGCATTCTGATTATGGATGAGGCCACTGCCTCCATAGACATGGCCACAGTAAGAGACAGAGAATGGAAGAGATTACATTCTTTTCTACATTTAGTCCATTTATATTTATGACTCCAATTCTAAAAATGTTGGGACACTGTGTAAAATGTAAATAAAAATAGAATGCAATGATTGGCAAGTCTCATGAACCCATATGTTATTGACAATAGAACAGAAAACATTAAATGTTTAAAGTGAGGAAATATACCATTTTAAGGAAAAAATAAGGTAATTTTAAAGCTGATGGCTGCAACACATCTCAAAAAAGTTGGGACGGGGCAACAAAAGGCTGGAACAGTAAGTGTTACTAAAAAGAGATAGCTGGACGAACATTTTGCAAATAACTAATTAATTGGCAACATGTCAGTAACATGATTGGGTATAAAAAGAGTATCTTAGGGAGGCAGAGTCTCTCAGAAGTAAAGATCGGATGGAATCTGGATGGAAGTATATGTTGCTCTAAAACCTGTATATACCTTTCAGCATTGATGTTGCCTTTCCAGATGTGGAAGATGCCCATTCCAACCCAGCTTCCAGCTATTTCTTTTTAGTAACACTTACTGTTCCAGCCTTTTGTTGCCCCGTCCCAACTTTTTTGAGACGTGTTGCAGCCATCAAATTCAAAATTAGCTCTTTTTTTCCCCATAAAATGGCACATTTCCTCAGTTTAAACAATTGATATGTTTCATATTTTCTATTGTGAATAACATGGGTTTATGAGATTTGCAAATCCTTGCTTTCTGTTTTTATTTACATTTTACCCAGTGTCCCAACTTTTTTGTAATTGGGGTTGTATATCCAGTTCTATCACAGAGCATGTCACTCTAAACGTGTCACTATATGCAAATGGAACATGGTTTCATGAATTACACTAAAGGTCACTGACTCCATGAGATAAAATATTGTGGCCATTAATTAGTATGTTGTGGTGACTAGATACCAGAATCATAGCCAAGTGTGTAACTTGAGCATAATACTTAAAATGTAACCTTCAGGTAATTATTTGGTGGGAATTGTCGAGAAAGATTTAGAGTTAAAGTGAAGTGTAATATGTATCATCTCTATAGTTATGTTGCTGTGGCCACAACGGTATAATTCAATTGATTTCTCTGTCACTCATTTTAAAATTCAATATTTGTCATGAGTTAAGTATTCTGATGGCAAATTAAGCTGGAGAAATTTAAATCATGGGCTTAATATATTCATTTGTGGCCACACTTCATCAAATATGTGTTGTCAAACTAGGATCAATACAATTCAACATTTCATTTGTGTGTATAAACAACACTGGGCATGTGCACAGTCCCTCATTTTGAGCATTTGACCCTGTTTCAGGAGAGTATTCTACAGAAAGTTGTAATGACAGCCTTCGCTGACAGAACGGTGGTCATTATAGCGGTGAGTAAGCGCCAGTAAAGCCCTATACAACTTACACTGCATTTCTGATAAGCTATAATGGAAGATAATGGAAGGACTGCATGATATATAAAGAGGTGTCAACATTGGTAACAAGAAAATCCTAGCAAGCAGAGAGAAAAAAATTAATTTTACAACAAAAACCCAAGAATATTTCAGCGTACATGTCAGCTCTGTGCTAACATTATAAATTAACATTACAAATGATAAACAGCACAACATTCAACACTGCACTTTTACCAACCAGAGACCACAGTCCTACCTTCTGGGTTTTTGTTGGCTTACAAAACTGAGGTTTGCATATTCACAGGTCAGAGTTCACCCAGATAAAGTTGGCATGAAATTAGCTTCCACCAGGTGAATTTTGGTGATGTTTGCCATGACTGCTTCTTTATCTGAGAAAGCAGAATATTATAGTATTAAGTATCTCCTTTATTACTATAGTAGGGGTCAAAATCAGATATGCTACAGCTACACCATAAATTCTAGCACCTCTCTCTCCATCTAGATATGTGTGTGTGTGTGTGTGTGTGTGTGTGTGTGTACTGCATGGATCAGCTTTAGCTGACTTGTGCATGCTTTTGATCTCTGCAGCATCGAGTGCACACCATCCTGAACGCAGATCTGGTGATGGTGATGAAAAGGGGGGAGATTCTGGAGTTTGATAAACCCAAGGTCCTTCTCAGTACAGAGGGAAGCGCTTTTGCCTCTTTTGTTCGGGCAGACAAATGACTATTGAGGACCTTTTCTTTAAAGTGCAATTGTTCTATGTATTATTGTTTTATTTTTTACCATGTAACATATTTGTAAATATGATATATAATACAATAAAAGACGACTACTTGTATGTGTAATATATACACAAATATACACACACGCATATTCTGAATTCCATTTGTTATATTTCTTCATATAAAGGAAACTATCGAATAATAGTTGTGTCCTTTATAATTGCATTGACATTGTACAAATGAAACAGTTCAAATGTGACAAGTTGTTCATTGCAGGAACACAGCTGAGATACTGTAAACCACAATGTTTTTACAAATAACATTTTAAATATATATATATATATATATATATATATATATATTTTCATGAGACATTGATTTAAAAAGTAAGTCATCTACAAATAAAGCAAAATGTGCAAATACAAGGAGACAAAGGCACAATGAAGAAATGATCAAGATACAAAAATGGACCAAATGTAGAGCAAGCTGATGCAATATGCATTACTGAACGCTCCATCTGGAGAAAATTATAAAAGAGGAGTGCTGAGAGATTTGACTGAGGATGTGAGGGGATATCATTCCTTAGTCAAAATAAATAAATAAATAATCATTGTAAATTCCTCTTTTCTAGCCTCTTTGGATTAAAGTTATGTGATATCAGTAATCATTATTTTCATTTGTATCAATATTTGAGATTTACACATCAAGATTTTTTTAAAATGTCAAACTACATCAAGAATAAGGCAAAGCACAGTTTTTGTGCAATGTGATCTGTGTTCTAGCTTTAAAACAGACACAATTATCAGTGCTGACCTATTAACAACACTGCCATTTATAATCTTGTGGGATTGGTTTAATAGTTAACAAGGGTTCCATAAAACTGTAAGGAGGGGATGATCCCAATGGCCCTGAGTACATTTATGATCCAAGGAGAAAAGAAAAAAAAGAAACGTATTAAAGAGAGTGAAAATATTCTGACATAGAAGGACTTGTCCATTACCTGCCAGAAGACCCACAATTCTTCTTGAATCCCTAGTATGTCACATTACTACATAGTCGGGATGTCTAGCTAAAAAAACAGCACCCTGATGTTTCTTTTTCCAGTTCCTGTTTTGCTGCCTCAGCACGGGGAGAACATGGACCTAACTGCGTCTTCAACAGCAGTCCACTCCACTGCAGAATGTCCTTGTGCGTACACGCGTCTCGTTTCTCTTCAGCACTCTTCTCAGCTGTGTTGAATTATTCAGTGGAGTGGATGTGTCTGACTCTCCACTCGGTGAGGGTCAGTTTGAGAAGGCCAGTGGAAATTAGCGCGAATCCGGGAGTTAAACGAGACATGAGCACACGGGTCTCGTGGTTAGTTCCCGAGCTCTTACACGCACATATCCCAGAACATCGCCAAATGGAAGCTAAGGGATGCTGGACAGAAATATCTTGTTTGGAGTGATGGGCAGCAGCAGCTGAGACACTGAAGGTCTGCGCCTGGCCGTTTAACGAGCCCCGGTGTCGCGCGCATACTTTCTCTGAGCAGAGGAAACAACAGTGTTTTCAGATCCGTTTTAATCATATCTGGTTGGACAAAAACGTCACGGAGTGTTTCTAAAAGTTCTTCTTGGAGATGTTTTATAGAATACTGTTTTTGACGTGGAACTGGACTGTAAACATCGAGTCCAATCTGGCAACCCAACATCCTCGTACCCATTGAACGTTGCGCCGTGTGCGCTCGGCAATCAACGAGCGAAGTGTGGAGGCTGTAGCATGGGACAGAAATGTTGTCCAGGGAAGGTGTTATTCCTGACGATTATGTCCTGACCCGGTTGGCGGAGGACGTCCTGCAACCCAAATTTAAGACTAAACAGAGGAAGTCGCGCTTTGTGGACAAGAACGGCACGTGCAACGTAGCGCACACGAACATCCGCGAGCAGGGTCGCTTTCTGCAGGACGTGTTCACCACGCTGGTGGATCTAAAATGGCTTTACACGCTGATCATCTTCACCATGTCTTTCCTGTGCACTTGGTTCCTGTTCGGCATGATCTGGTGGCTCGTTGCTTTCGCACACGGCGACCTGGATACGAACTCAGACGGATTCGTGCCGTGCGTCACCCAAATCCACTCGTTCTCCTCGGCGTTCTTGTTCTCCATCGAGGTTCAGGTGACGATAGGATTCGGAGGGCGCATGATTACGGAGGAGTGCGTGTCCGCAGTTATAGTGTTGATCGTACAGAACATTGTGGGCCTGGTGATTAACGCGATCATGCTGGGCTGCATCTTTATGAAGACTGCGCAAGCGCGCCGCCGCGCCGAGACCCTGATCTTCAGCAAGCACGCAGTGATCTCGCTGAGGAACGGCAAGTTGTGCCTCATGGTGCGCATCGGCGACCTGCGCAAGAGCATGATCATCAGCGCCACAGTGCACATGCAGCTGGTGCGCCGCAACACCACGGACGAGGGCGAAGTGATTCCGCTGGAGCAGACCGACATCCAGACGGACAACCCGGTGGGCGGAAGCAGCATCTTCCTCATGTCTCCGCTCGTCATCAGCCACGTGATTGACAAGAGTAGCCCCATGTACGAGCTGTCAGCTGAAGACTTACAGCGAGAAAACATCGAGGTGGTGGTGGTGTTGGAGGGCGTGGTGGAGACCACCGGCATCACCACACAGGCGCGCACATCCTACGTGTCTGAGGAGATCCTGTGGGGTCACCGCTTCGTGCCCACTGTGTCCGAGGACGACGGCATGTACGCCGTGGATTACTCCAAGTTCGGCAAAACGGTGAAGGTTCCCACACCGATCTGCAGTGCCCGGAAGTTGGACGAGGATGACGGCGTGGTTTGGTTTAAACCGCGAGACCTCACATCCACCAGAGGTTCTGTGCGAAGGCGCGTAAAGCGGCAAGCGACCCATCACGATGCGTGAACCTTTAGTCATGGGGGAAATTCTTTTATAGAGAGGGCTACTGTGTGCACTTCATTTAGATCCTGTAGATTAAATCGGCTTGAGACTGAGTACATGTTTTCTTTAGAGTTTGGAATTGGCTTTTTTTTTTAATACTGCAGAAATGTAGGCATGCAATAAATATTTCAGCCCGTGTGAAGTATTACTACATACAGGGTCTTCCACTAATATTGGGACCCTTGGTAAATATGACAAAGGAAGGCTATGAAAAGTTGTCTTTATTGTTTAACCTGCTGATCTTTCGTTAAAAAAAAATCACAAAAATACTCTGCTCTCATGGATTTCAAACAATTGCAAACACAACACAGGTTATCAACAATTATTGGCACCCGCAACACATCTCAAAAAAGTTGGGATGGGGGAAACTAAATGCTGGAAAACTAAGTGTTACTAAAAATAATTCATGAGAAAAATATGTATATTCCCATTGATATTAAACCTTTTTTTTTGTACACTTCAGTGACTAGGAACAGAAAATTGTTCAACCATGGTTTCCTGTTTCACAGGGGTATAAATATGAGGTAACATATAGGCCAAATTCCCTTAGTCACTCAACAACGGGTTAGACCAAGAAATATAGCTGTGATGTGTGGCAAATAGTTGTTGAGCTTCACAAAATGGGAAGTGGCTATAAGAATGCAAAAGCATTGAAAATGCCCATTTCCACCATCAGGGCAATAATTAAGAAGTTTAAGTCAACTGGAAATGTTATAAATCAACCTGGAATTGGACGCATGTCTATATTGTCTCGACGTCCTGTGAAGAGGGTGGTTTGAGTGGCCAAAAATCTCCAAGGATCACAGCTGGAGATTTGCAGAAGTTAGTTGCATCTTGGGGTCAGAAAGTCTCCAAAACTACAATCCGAAGTCATCTACATCACCACAAGTTGTTTGGAAGGGTTTCAAGAAAAAAGCCTCTACTCTCAGCCAAAAACAAACTCAAGCGATTTCAGTTTGCCAGACACTACTGGAACTTCAAAAACCAAAATAGAGCTTTTTGGAAATAAACACCAGAGGTGGTTATGGCGCACACAGAGATTTAGCGATATGGAAAAGTCTCATGCCCACAGTTAAATGTTGGTGGCTCTTTAATGTTTTGGGGCTGTTTTTCTGACAGAGGATTTGGACATTTTGTTAGGATACATGACATCACGGACTCCATCACATCAACAGATATTAAATGAAACCTGACTGCCTCTGCCAGAAAGCTTAAAATGGGCTGTGGTTGGATCAAAGCAGGACAATGATCCAAAACATACATCAAAATCAACACAAAAATGGATTACTGACCACAAAATTAAGATCCTGCCATGTCCATCCCAGTCCCCTGACCTGAAACCCAAAGAAAACCTGTGGGGTGAACTGAAGAGGAGAGTCCACCAAAATGTGAAGGATCTGGAGAGATTCTGTATGCAGGAATGGTCTCAGATCCCTTGCCATGTATTCTCCAACCTCATCAGGCATTGTAGGAGAAGACTCCGAGCCGTTATCTTGGCAAAGGGAGGTAGCAGAAAGTATTAACTAAAAGAATGCCAATAACTGTTGCACAGCTATATTTAACAGATTATTATCTTGGATAAACCCGTGTTGTGTTTGCAATTGTTTTATATCCATGAGAGCAGAGTATTTTTGTGAAAATGTTTCCAACAAAAGATCAAAAGGTTAAACAATAAAATATTCTGTCTTCTTTGCTCATATTTACCAAGGGTGCCAATGTTAGAGGAAGGCGCTGTATGTGCCAAAACGTAAACTATTTGTCAGTAAAAATAACGACAGATGTGCATGATATTTTTCTCAGGGGATCTAATAATCACATTTTGCTATAGATAAATGTCCCTCCACACTGGCCTTGGCATGCAAATAAACTGGATTGTTTTCATGCTCCTGTCCATTTATACACATCACAGTGAAGAACACAGACACGCGAACTCCTGTAAAGCCTACAGCACTGTTTAGTCAGTCCAAATGCTGTTGATTAAACTACAATTCCAGCAGCGACTGAAGCTCTAGCCCCACTAATACAACATGTATATTAAAATGGAAAATGGAAGTTAAAAAAAAAATTTAAAAAAAAACACAACAAAACCCCAAAAAACTCAGCTCAAATAATCTAGGCTTGGTAGAGTACATATCACATTGAACGATCTGTCAATTAAGATGATCTAAATTTTCATATACTGTTAATAAATTAACACCTTAAGACAGAATTTACAAAATATAAAGAATGCCTATGTTGACATTTGTCTCTTGCATTAGTGTCAAGAAAAAAATCCAAAAGATTTATTAAATTATTTTTTTTTGTATGTTTGTATGAATTAAAGAATTAATTATACATTTTCATTACTAGCTTACTGCCCTTTACAGTCCACTTTTAATTTTCAAAAATCTTTCAGCTAATTACTTTTGGAAATGTCTTTGCTTTACTGTATTTATTTACATGCACATAAAGACTTCTGCTCAGTAATGTCTGCTGCTGATCATGACCATATGATAAAACACTAGCAGAGCCTCATTTGCTTTTACCAAGAAATGATGGGACAAACCCACTTGAATCAGATTGGCATTTTCATGTTTTATTAGATTATAATTTGCAGAGCTTAAAATAATAAATTGCTTTAACTTAGATCATTAAAAATACATCAAATGAAAGCCAGAACTTAAAACCCTGCAAATAAACAAACAGTCAAAATAAATAAAACAAAGGGGAAACAAATTCCCCTCCATGGAGGCGCTATTTTGACGTAACCCACCTGCGATTTCGTTATATAGTTATAATCTGTTTTAATAAAAATGCAAGCAGAATGTGCATGTGCTACACACGTGTAGGCTGATATAATTTTAATAACCTCTGATAGAATAGATAAGATTAAAAAAAAAAAAGAACCCTGGAGGATGCATCCTCTGTATGATACAGCATATTGATTGCCACAATAATGGTGAACTCTGTGTTGAGGTTTTCTGTGCAGGCCAAAAATGGACTGTACCATCTACATGCACATCAACAGTCTCACCGATAGCAACATTCTACAGCATCAAGCTGGACATTCATTTCTGCTGTTTAATTATTGCATGACCTCTCAAAACTTAAAAACACAAACAACAACAAAAAGAAAACCATCAGGAGGAAACTGATCTAAGAAGATGAGAATAAAAAGAAGGAGGATACAGGGATAAGCACACGAACAGAGAACTGGTCACAATGTGGATCCAGGACCCGGTCATGAAGTACTAAGGTCAGTACAGCTGGCACCAGTTTATAATTCGTCCATACACATGGGGGCACTGGGGTACAAGAAATTTCTTTACAACAGTCCAATATCAGGGGACTATACTCTAGTCTCATGTATTAGACATTAAGGACCAAAGCAAAATCCTTGTAAAACATCACATTCAAGAATGTGAGCAGAAATAAATACAAATAAACAAAACATAAAAGAAAAAAAAAGTTCTTATTTAGACTGCAAAGAAGGCAGGTGGGGCTATACCCCCACACTAGTGCGTGCTGAAGGGAGGCACTGCCATCTCCTCTTTCCCCCTTTGACTAGTTCTTATGGTGGTTAAATAGTCAAAGGGTGTGCAAGTTCTGCGAGCAGTCCGGCCTTCCTGACAGCCCTCACTCTCAACTGGTCCTCCTCTTCCTCACTCGGGGGCTCGTGGCTCATCTCTCAGTCACATGGTTCTGTTGGGGGGAGAAGGGCAGGGGAGTGCACAGCACCTCTGACAGGTCGTCCATGATGTACATCTCTTTAGGGTCGACCAGACTGAATTCCCTCACAAAGACGCTGAAATGTGCATACAGCGTGTTTAAGTGTCCATGTAGATCTAAAGCCACCGTCTCCTTAAAGTGCGCCCAGTAGATGTGTGCCAGTACATGGAACAGGTACCGGCAGATCTTCTTCACCAGAGACTCAAATGAGTTGGGGAACTCTTTACCTGCAGGAAGGGAACATTGCAGAGGACACATTAATCTCACTCTAGGTATAGAAGAAATTAATATTGTATGTAGACTTTTGACATAGTGTTAAATAATTAATACAGGAGTGGTGAGTTTAATTACAAGCTGCTGGTGGTCTCATTCAGTTATAGCCACAAACTATGGAGATATTTCCTTTGCAAAAGTACTTTTAAAAAAATGCAACAAATCCCAATATAGGTTTTACAAAATGTACAAATGATCATTTACACACTCAACAATTACATTTGTGAATTAAGGCTACCAAAGTTGTAGTGCCTCAACTGAAAATCTCATTATTCAGTCCATCCAGAATCTGTGATCACAGAAATTAATGCAAAATCAATTGATAAAATTTTCCACAGATTTGGGAAGAGATGAATCATGTGACTTCGTCATCATGCATTCAGCCAAAGACTTCTTGGATTCCTGTGCATCGAACAGGAGTACAGCCAAAAAGAAAAAAAAAGCTGCCGCCAAAATCAAGCATTTCTGACTACGACAATCAGAAAAAAAAGAAAGGAGAGGGGAAAAAATAATTATGGGGCATTATGGGGCAGGACCAGGTGCATGGCTTCTGTGAGTTGAGGGGGAGGGGCTGAAGAAAGATGATCTAACTGCGACTACAAATTAGTAAAAATAATTTTTTAACCCTGTTTTGTCTTACATCTGTTGCAATACAGTGTTTGCATGGTATTTTTCTCAGGGGATCAAAGATTCACACAGATTGCTATAGATAAATGCCCTCCGCACTGGCCTTGGCATGCATATAAACTGGAGTGTTTTCAGGACCTATAGTTCTCCTGTCCATCTTACACATTAACCCAGTGAAGGACACAGACATGTGAACTCCTGTAAAACCTACAGCACTGTTTAATCAGTCCAAATGATGTCGATTAAACTACAATTCCAGCAGCGACTGAAACAAACACAAGCAAAAACCCCAGCTCCAATCTTCTAGGCTTGTTATAATGAGCATCATGGTGAACGTTCTCCATCAATTAAGATGATCCTAAACTTTCATATACTGTTTAAAAACAAAAAACAAAAAAAACTTTCTTTATAAATGTCTTATGTTGACATTTATATCCCTCATGCATTATGATGTCAAGACTTTTTTTTTTTTTTTTTTACAAACTCCTGTTTTGTTTGCATATTGTTAAAGAAAGCAACACCATTGCAGTAGTTAGCGTTTGTTTTCTTTTTGTTAGTTCTCATTAATTTGTATCCTTCCACTTTACTTACTACCATTAACACTAATGGCCTCAATGGTCCCCCAAAGAGGAAGGCTGTGGGGTGTAGTACTTTGGATGCATTCTTTATTGGACAACTGAAGCACCAGTTTTCTTAATAATAATAATAATAATAATAATAATAATAATAATAACCACAAGAGGCAGCCATCCAAAAGGAGTTGCAGTTTTACAAAACTATGGATTTATGATTAATACATTTAACACAGGCACTGTATTCATATATGATAAAAGGTCCCAATGCAGAATCTCTAAAACTAGAGGATATTACCTTTTACACTCATCAAACACTAGGAGGTGCTACTTTTCAAAGACTGACTAGACAGGAGAGGGGGGAGAAAAGAAAAGAAAAAGTCTGATTCTAGTCATGACCACAAGACGGCACTGATGTCCACTCACCATATTTTGTTGGGAAGATTTCGTCATCTGTCACAAGTTTCTGTACTAGACTCATGACAAAGTCAACATACTGAGGTGCTGTACACTTGCTCTTCTTCCCTCTCTCGTCGTACCAGTAGTATATCCTATACGGGAAAAGAGGCAAGTCAAGAGACGTTTACTTGAGGAGAGCAGTAGGACCCAAAATAACTCTGCATCAAAGTGTGTAAGGGGACAAAGTGGGAATAAACACAGCCTCTAAGGTCTGAAAATCCCCAAAACCCTAAGAGAGATGCATAGCTGATGATGCTACAGCAACCACTGACCACTACACAGACTGGGCATTAAAAATGCAGTCTGCTAGAGCAAGAGAAAGTTCAACTGAAATAATTACCGGCACTTAAGGGGAGTTGGTAATGCATAAACATTGCTCTGTCTGAGACCTGCTGAACCGCTGACTTGATGCCATAAACAAACACAGCAAGTGTTAAAACACAGCAGTACCTTCATGAACGTGTCATTCATTTGACCAGGAAAAAGATACAAAAATATTCCCCTATAGTTATTAACGAGTTATGTTAAAGTGTGTCACTGTATTACAAACCACTGACAGTAAATGACTGCTGTTTGAAATTTTGTTTTGATGAGTAAATTATTTGCTAGTTAGCAGTGGAAGAGTTTCCTGATGGGCTGAGGGTGAAGCGTGATTTCCGTGGGAGATCAGGTTCTACAGGGTCAAGGTGTGGTGATGAATCATCTTTACCTGCCATACAGGTATAGGCTCAATACACAAAGCCGTAAACTCTACCACACAGTACACACAGCCTTCAACCCCAACAGCCTCGTTCCAGCCAGACAGGGCTGACAAGTTAGGTGATTAATTTGAATGGGGGAGAAAAATCCAGCAAAATGTCAAGCTTTGCAATTTACTGACATTTTTAGTGCGGAACATTTTCTACACACACACAAAAACATTATTCCTTAGGTGATGTTCCAACATAAAGAATCAAAGACGATGATGAGGATTAATCTGGGTTTTTGATCTCAGCTTAGCCATAACGATGTACACATTGGAATCCAGCTCCCCACACATCACCTGAACAATCAAGGAAAACATGTGACTTCACACAAAGCCTGCCACTTCTGGTTTTGCCTTGAGATATGCAAAAGTGTATTTTTAGCATATGTTCTGTTACAAGAACCTCCTCCACAGAATTTTGAAAGTGGTGACTTGTACTGTACATCCAAACCTCCTAATGACCTCCACAAGGTCTCCTTACCTAATATCTCGATATACAAAACCCTCATCTGCCTACACATGAACTTTAATAACTAACAGTAGTTAGTCATGACTCGTGCAACACTACTAATCAAAGTAAAGGTTTCAGGTACTCACGTGTTACACGCCGTCATGGCTTGACATGTGTCACCAGTGCAAAACTCTGAGATTGTGCTATACTGCAGGTTGATGAGATTGAAGAATGTTGTTGCTGGGGAAAACAAAATTGAGAGTTGTATATAAAACAAGGAAGACATTGTAACTGACAAATAACAATGCTGTTTAGAGTTTACACTTTGTCCAAAAGTATAACAAAGTCTTTCTACTTGGCCACTATCTTGAGATCATACTAAGGCAGTTGTTTTTTCTAGTCATACCAGACAAGACCAGGCTACCGGTACTCTCTTAGTGAATATAGAGAGACCCATAAAACCCAAAACGGATCAACAAGTTGACATTTTAAACATGGATTTTAAACCACTGGTGAAATCTGACAGAGCGATATATATAATTTGTAGTCTTTGACTCCAATAACAGCTAAAACATTTTTCCAGGTTGCTCCAGTTACTGCACATTTCTCCACAACAAATCGCAAGCAGATGCTCGACTCCTTGAACTTTCTTTACGACAGTTTCTATTGTAACGATCAGCCCAGGAAAGTTGTTAAACCTCAAATCCCTACATATACAATGACAAAATGGCTTGTACACCCTATGTGGACAACTATATGGCCAAATGGAAGCCACTTTGTGGCTTGGTTAGCTCAGCTAACCTGCATTTTAATGTTTGTTTCTATTACAGTTCATAAACATTGGTCATGGTCAGGATATAAGCCAAAATGCTGCCATTACACAGACTATACGTTATGGGATAGGAGCTCAAGTGTACTTGCTCTGCTTGTAGCTAATTCACATGTAGCTAATTCACAATAAACCATACGCTTCTGTATTATCGTCATCATATCAAGCTGATGCTTAGTTCTGATGACTGGCTGCTCCTTTGAGCGTGAAAAAAAAATGAAAGGATAATGTGTCAATTATGAAAACTTCAGAATATTATTCCAAAACGAGTCTGGCCTGTCGCAAATACAGCCATGCCTTATGTCTGAACAGGTATCAGTGTGGGAATTTGACAGACCTGCCACTTTTCATTATATCTTTCCCAACAAGGCAACTGGTTCTTATTTTTACTGAGTACATCCACCATGCTGAGCATTACATGCAACCCAATATCATATTATAAGCAGTGGCCTGTCTCCATAAAAATCTGTCTGGACATCATGGAATATATTACATAAAATATGATTTGCAATGTCCAAGCTACTTAGTTGTAATATTCCCTGAGGCTCCAAATAAATTTTGCACATAAAAGCATGAAAAAGCTCAGCTTATCAGAAAGGTGTGAACATAAGGAACATTTTACATGATTGATTTCCTGCTCATCAAAAGCTACCAAGGAAGCGCCAATCACTAATGAAATACTTTCACTTCAGAGAAGTAACTTCACTCAAAGTGAGCTACCTGATGGAAAACAAACTCAGCATCTAGATTAGGCAATAATCTTGCTACCCAGAAAGCTGTTTCCTGGTTAACTGAGCCAAATATAGCCTCAACAAGACAAAAAAATTCCTGACGACTTTAACGGGAGAAACTGAATGGGATCTGTTTATATAGTAGATCAGAAAGGTGGGGTTTACTCACTGTTGCTGGCCAGCCATTCGTTAAGATCTATCTCTCTGGGCAACACCACCAGGTCTTTGAGGTCAAAGTCCACCACCCGTACTTTAGTGTACTCTGGCTCCAGATAGTGCTTCTTCTCCTCAGCAGGAGGCTTCTTTCCATTTGGCTTCGTTTTGGACTTCCTGGAAAACACAAGATTTAAAAAAAGAAAAGAAAGAAAGAAAAAAAAAAAGATCAAATAGATAGAAGATAATGGAACTACATAATGCACCTCCAAACCTTATTTATCCAGAGGAAAGTGCACTCCATGCCATGTGAAGCTCAAGTGTAAAAACAGATTTATGCTCCCAGAGCTAGTTTTAAAGCGTAATGTTAAAACCACACACTTATGTCAGTACCCAGCCATAAACCCAAGGGGGTGCTTGTGACTAAGGGTCATATGAAAAGGTGTTAACAGGCTAATAAAGCAAAAGCAGACGTATAGCATCATAAAGAAACATGTAAAAAAAATTTTAAAAAAAAAGAGGAAAACAAATGATCACTAAATAATTTGTCTAAACAAATAGTAATCTTTAAGCAGTTTTCGGTTTTTAACGTACTAATAATTTCCAAAGCTTTTCTCTCTTTGACCTCATTTTCCATTTCTTTGGGCAACACAGTCAAACATTTGTTGCAGAAAAGGAAGTTCAGTGTTCACTGTAATTATCTACCGCTCCCCATGTTGACCTTAATTTCTGGCTTTTCAATGTGTAAACGCCTATTTGCCAAACCAGTCCTGCCTCCTACTCTTCCTCCCCTTCCAGTCTGCCCCAGAAATAACACTTATAATTAAAAGTCCGCAAATGGTATTTTGATGTGGCGGCCAACACAAAAGGAACTCTGAAGAAGTCTGCTTTATTCATATTAGGACTCTACAGTAGATTGGACAGGCTTTTAGTAGTGTAGAAGGAGTTTCTTGCATGTTCTGATGGAAAGGAGATGGACTCATAATCCACTCTCTCTAGTCGGTTAACACTCCTAAAACATGGTGACATTACCTGCTACAATGCTGAATCAGCCTATGCATTCTGCGGCAGGCAGACAGAGTGGCACATCCTGCTTATAGCTACTGAAACACAAGAAGTCTCTTCCTGTCTCCCTTGGACCAGCTCAGAATACAGAAATCCAACCGTTGACCATTAGTATGGCTGATCTCACATCAGTCAGGACAATGTCCAGTGAAAGGCAGGAAGACAACTGTCGTGTGCAGCTGGTGCCTGGGCTTGCTGAGCCGGAGCTTCTAAATGATCAGCACAGATGAGGACACAGTAAAGATAGCCTAGCAGATGTTACAAATTTTATAACAATAGCTAATGAGCATGCATGGTGCAATCACCACCCCAGCTGGAATTCTGATAAATGAGCCAGTTTTGCAATGATTAATGTCTCCTGGGAAAGAGACAAAAAAAAAAAAAAAAAACCACTAAACTGTCCATGAAGCGTTTTAGTGATCCTATGAAAATACTCTATCAGCAACAAAAACACTCCTCGCAACCGTGTGCCCTGGACAGACAAAAGCCATGTCCATGTGACTACACATGGTTCTCTGGTCAAACCCCTCTGGTATGGACTGTGAGCAATAATACAATACCTTTTATGGCAAAGAAATGTTAAGTACACACAGACCTGTGAGAGCATATTTGAGTAAGAAACAAGCAAGGACAATAACAGCTGCCAGTTAGATGCTTTCATTCTCCTATAATAACTAGCTAATGTCTTAAGAATTTGCCTTGCTCCATGTAATTGACAAACATAACTGCTTCCCAGAAATGTGGGGAAAAAAAAAAAAAAGCGGTTAAAGGAAATGGTTTAATAAAACAACGTGCGTTACAAAATCCAATCATGGCACCTTTTGGCGGCACAAACTGTTCCAACCTCACTGAAAACGTGAAGGTAGTGAGTGGTCATGCATACAAACCACATTTTTCCAGGAATCATATTTGCTTGTGCCATGTGTGTGTGTGTGTGTGTGTGTGTGTAAAATAGAGAGAATGCATGAGACTGCTTCATTTGTGAAGAGGTTTCTAGAAAAGAGATCCGCATATCATGTATATGGAAACGTTCAGGAGTGTTACAGAAACAAAACTAGAAAACCAGGGTGAATGTCATTTGTTTATAGAATCAGAATATTAAGCACAATTGAGTTTTAAGCCTTCCATCCAAATCTCACAGCAGAATTTCAAACAGTGAAGCTGAACAATACTCTATCCAGTCTCAAAGACAAATGGCAGGAGATGAGCAGCAACTTCTCTGGCACCATATGGCATTAAATTAAGCAACTGAACAGGCACAGACACCAAACCATAACAGCAAACAAGCTGTCCTTAAATCTATTTTGGATATCTGCTGCGTTTATCAAGATATGATGACTATTTAAGGAAGAACATGGCTTATGAACAGTTTTTTTTTTCCTTAAAGCTAGCAGGCTCTTAACACAGGGGTTAAATTGCATTAATCAAATTAAGCACGTTATGCAAAGTCTTGAGAATTCAAACCTATATTCAAAACTATTTGCACAGACCTCACTACTCCATTTACATAATAACGAAACTTTTCTTTGTCTAGTGCACTACAACTGTGTGAACAGCAGTGAAAATGTCAATAGTGTTCGTGGCCAAAAATAAATAAATAAATAAATAAAAATTAAAATAAAAGGTGAGGGGTCAAGTTATGGTTCACCTGCCTCCAGTAAAAGAATATAGTAAAACCATACTACATTACCAGCCCTGCAGAAATGGTTTCTGGGTTATCAATACAGACTTAACCTTACCTGGAGTTCAAAGGATTTCTAAGAACTGAATCCTTAGAAACAAATAAGCACAATGAATCATCCTTAAGTTTAACGAAACAACCTGCACTTCCACCTGCTCCCACTTTAGACATTGCATTCAGGACTCTACGGGTCTCGGTGTAAATAATCTTAACTTTAACTGCATTTTTAATAAAATCAGGAAGTTGTGTAAAGAGACACTTTCAAATCTACCCCCACTCCATGAGTTTTACGACCAATCCTCCAACTTAGCAGCTTTAAGGAGCACACACCTGTGTGAGAACGCAATAAACACAAGACAAAGTGAAAGTGCGATAATGCAGTGTGTATTTATGGCCAGAGTGAAGGTGCCATGCAGAGTAGTTTATTATAAAAATCAAGTTTATACAAATAAAGTTATCTTTCAGAACCAGCATAGTGAATTAAATGCACGTTGGAGTAGTTTTATTTCTCCTTTCAGTAATCTTTTTGTAATTTGCAAGCAACACGATATGATCACACTAGGTTTTTACCCCTGATGAATCGTGTGCGCGCGCATTTACATCTCAATGGCACAGTAAGCGCGCGCACACGATCTTACTATCGCAAAAAAAGTTACATTTAAATGGAAAAAAATAAAATAAAAAGAAATGAGAAAGTTGATCTGCTTTTCCACCAATGCTGATCCCAGACACAGCAAACACTACTGCAGTGAATATTAAGTCGCTATAGTGTTTTGCCATGCTTTACATTATTATTAAAGAGAGAAAAGTACTTTACCTTAGGACCTTGCCTACGGCTTGAAGGACCATTTTGTACTTTAATCCGCTTTTTGAGGTTTTCTGAGAGTGCATATCCAGTATGCCACGATTACAGATCAGACCTGGACTCAAAACTCGGAAACTCGTTCCCGCTGAGCCGCAGTCTCGCGCGTCCTGCTCTCTCCGCCGCGTTCACACGAGCACAAAAGTTTGGAGTCAGTCAAAGCACCGCCCAGTGAAAGGACCAATGAGGAGACGAGGTGGGCGGGGCTTAGTCTAGTCACCAAGCCGTTTGGTACAATGCAAGGATTCTCAAAAAATGTTCTGCATCCGGTAATCCCTCCACAATGAATTCATTCTCTCACACACACACACTTTAAACATTGGTGATATTAGGACAGTACGCATCATATTTACTCGTTGGAACCCACAGAAGCAAAACCATTCATAATATATATATATTATGATTTTTTTCCAATTTGGCATTCTTTATGCATTGAATTAGGAAAGAAACAACTTCCTATAAAGAAACATCACTGTGACTGGTTATTTGATTTATTATAAATAACTACTACAAAATAAGACAATATACCTAGTAGCTAAGTGGTGTAGACATCACAAAAAAAATGTTATTTTTCAGTATATACCACTACTATAGCATACAGTATAACATTTTTGCATCTAATATTAAGCTTCATACCTCATTTCATAGTTTAAAAAAAGCTTCCTATGGAGATTCCTTATAGATGGATCAATACACAGTCAATACACAGCTTTTTATTTAAAAGTATTTTAGTCAAACAAAATGCTTATCCATGCTGTCTTTAATCCTCATTTCATTAAAAAACAAAGTAATAAAAGCATTCAAATATTGCCCTAGGGAAAGCGCGGGGCTAGAGGGTTGCTGTAAAAGGCATCTGATCACTGTGGGCAAGGATCAAGCTGATAGAAAAGGCTTTGAACATAGCAGGCATCAGCACTCACAAACCCAGTGAAGTATTTTCTAAAACTATGGCTCAAAAGCATGTTCAGACAACTGAAACAACAATCATGACCGTGAACCTTGCCTGAAGCCTTACTCCACAAATGCCTGTCCAAGGCAATGGAGGAAGCATGTTTTTACTCGACTCTGATGGGGAGGATTAAAGTGAAAAAGAAAGAGGCTTTAACATTAGACACTAATTGTGTAACATTTAAGGAAGACATTAATTAAACTTAAGTGATCAAGCAGAATGAAAAGACGTATAGCAAAACTTCAGAAATGATTCAGGAAACAATTTCACCCTTAAGGACCACCTCAGTACCATTAATTAGATTTCAGATTAATACTTTAAAAAGCACGATAGTTTAAAAGATGCACAGTACAAGATACTCAAGATGTACCCTTGAGGATTTTCATAGGTACAGTGTATTATCTGAATGAACTGAAGCATCGATTCATTGTACTGCTGCATGTTAAATTGTGTTCTGCTGAAAGTACACAGGGCTATGACAATCTGAGGTAGACAGTTTGCTCTAGTTCCTCCAGATAAAGATGAACTCAGAACTTCCCATTAATGATTTGAAACCATATAAACATTCCCTCTCATCACAGGTTGAGGATTTATCTTTAGTCATGTAATTCAACACAAACACCAAAGTTCATGGCATTTGACGGGCAAGAGTGTTCCCTGAACCTCTTCTCTTAATTCAAATAGACCTATTGGGGATTTTATTGATTATAAGTGTGACCGCTTACATTCATTGGGAATAACTGTTACTATGCTATATATTTGGGAATTTTAAAGCTTGTCAACCAAGACAGTGTACACTTGTGCCACATGCGTTCTGTGGAACAAGTATGGATTAATTTTTTTGCTCTCAAGAAAAACTAGCCAGCTACCAGTAAATCCCCAAATGAAAGCAAAACATATAAAAGCTAACATAAAAACCTCAAAGCAAGATAGTCACTGCCGGCATGCTTTCTTACCATTCAATAATATAATTTGTCTTTTTTTGTGGGACAGGGGGTGTTTATACCATCAGATGATTTATATTGGTTCAAAGTCAATTGACAGCATGGCACAGCTATAAATTCATTTTAAAATTAAAATACCATATTCCTCCGTGTCCTTTGGGCAGAGCCGAATTCTGATGATAGCATCAGTGTGTTAGTACACAAAATCTTGTTATTCTCGAAGGCACAAAAGTGTCGTGTGAAAAATGTGACAAGATTTGGAAAGTAACGGCACTGTAGTCTAAGAATAGAAAACCCCTCCAGGCAGTTTCAACAGAGTGCGAATTTTTGCTGAACTCTGACGTCAATGGAATCTTATTAAATTACAGCTGAAAACACACGAGAATTTACATTTACTCACTCACTCACCATATATCCATTTATTCACTATGTGAACAAACTGACAACATATTAAACTGCATTTCTCATAACCGTTTCCTGGAAGTTATAAAAGGTTTTCATTTTGAAATGCGGAACTGGGCTCAGTGATGTGATAAATGATGCAGTGATGGTCATTCCGTAAACAAAATCTCGGCTTAGTCACAGTTTGTGAAGCACTAGCCCAGAACAGAAACACGCTGTGCACAGATTAATTTAAGGGACACCATTTACATCACTGATGTGACGTCACTGAAAAATGAACCATAATTACATGGTGTCTAAGTGGCAGCTTGAGAAATCCCTCCACATGGTGAAACTAACATGTTCTATTATTTCAATTTAGGAACACTACAGGTTTCCTGACAAGAAATATGCTCATATCTCAAGTTCTAACATTTTAAAACCCAGTTAACCCGAAAAGACAGAAAAGCGTATTTAAAGATTTTATTCCAACATGACTGAAAGACATGTGCTCTGATGGTCAAAAAGCAAACATGATTCAGTAATTCCAGTTGTGTTTTATCGGATATGTAATCAATATACAAATTAGGAACAGGACAAAGAAACACTTTGTTTTTCCTTTATAAATAAACGATCATTATTTTTAGCCTACTGACTGATGTAAATGTCGTTGCAGACGTCGGTCCATGTTTAAAAGAGCAAACTTCTAGATTATTAGAAGTTACATTAACGTTATGATACATTTCAAGAGGGAACTGTTATCTCCATTATCTCAGTTGGAATGATTTTAACCTGGTTTAATAATATCCTGAGCTGACATTACTGCCCTCCTACCTCTGCATTTCTTATAGGAAAAATTACATTAGTGACACCATCAAAAGATTTTAATTTTATGATTAATAAAAGTGAGCTGATGTTCATTAGACTTATGTTCATTTTGCTATAGTGTGGTGGTCTTCACCATGAAGGATGGTGAACTAATATTGCAGGAAGAAAGTCTAGGCAAAGCTGATTTAAATTAAAATCAACATTTAATTACAATTAAAGTAAATTAAACATTAATATTGTTTAGGTGATATTTATGGTTTCTTTAAGTTGAAGTCATTATATGGGTTGGGAGCAGAAAAAGCCAATTGTTGTCAAAACTTGACTTTCATGTGTGGCAGAATTCAGGCACAGTGACATCGGGTGGTTTCCCCCCCCCCAGACAGACACATGTTTTTAACCTACAGGTGTGATGACAAAATTTGTTCATGCAACCTCATTACGCATTCGTGAGTAGCCGCCTTAGCATTCTAGCTGTTTTACGCAGTATACACGCATGAATTATGCTCAACAGCCCGACATATTTTTAACACTCTTACATTAGTCATTGTACAATTCTATTACTGATTCAATGAGGTATTCCAGTTTCGTTTTTATTGAACATTTCTGCTGAACATGTCTATATGTCTGCTAAACATCACCTTTTCTCTTCTCTCCTCCCTTCCCTTTCCCAAATATTCCATTAAGAAAAAAAAAAAAACCACAAATTGAGCAACACACAACAGTAAACATTCACAGGTTTTTTTTTCTTTTTATACTAACAAAGGAAAACAAAATTAAAAGTACAGTATTGGCTACCCAATAACTGTCGCTGGTTATATAGATATTGTAAAACCAAACAACAGGCACACAAATTTAACTGGGAAGGGTCTGTAACTCCATAAAGTATACAATAAAGGGATGACACATTGTGTGTGCATGTATAATATATACAATACACACACGTTTTAT
>JAOUWY010000015.1:10058119-10072137 GCA_025728095.1 Prietella phreatophila | reverse complement strand
CATGCAAACTCCGCACACACATGGCCCCGGCGGGAATCGAACCCCGGACCCTGGAGGTGTGAGGCGAACGTGCTAACTACTAAGCCACCGTGCGCCCTGAATTACCCGATTATGCATTTATATTTCCAAATAGCTCTTCTGAACAGTCATCACCAAATCACTGTCCTGCTGAAAAATCTCCTCTACTTCATCTTCAACCTAAATCTAATCTGTATGAGCATCTCTGTGTTTCCCTGTTCCATTTTTGTTCTGCACTCTTGGCAGAACGGTCTGTATTTGGTCCTCTGAGATTTAGGTGGCCACATCTGTAGATGTCAAACATAAAACAGCGCAGAGTATGAGCTCCACTGCAGGCAGCTACTTCCTTTTGTACACAACACTGAGATGGAGATCCAGTATTATGTTCTGTACACAATTACCCTCGGCTTGCCTCACATCACCCTCATTGGGACAAACGATCCCTAAAGAAAGCAACACACAACTACACAGGAAGTTAACTATCTTACTTTTATTTTTTATTTTTTTAAACAACTTTAAATAGGAACAGCTGTAATTACCCAATAAGCCAATTATTCAGGCAAACAGACAGGACAGATAGATAGACAGATATATAGACAGACAGGCAGATTCAGCAAAATGACACGCCCTGTAGATGCCTTTCCAATGACCGACGCTGTCTGTGCTACAACACTGTTAGAGTTAGTTTAAGGATCATAAAAGAATTTTATACTATAATTATTTTATGGTTGGTTTACTGTAATTGTACCTTTTATCTTTCAAAAGACTTTAATAATTTTTTTTTTTAACCCAAAAAACTACAGTAATGATAAAAGATAATGAAATGATTTAATGATTAATATCAGCACATTTCTGGTTGAATGAGTTTTCGGGTTTGATTTGAAGAGTATGGAATAGGGACAGTCCCATTTTTATTAGACTGTAAATCCATACAGTAATCAGCCCATATACAGCAAATAAGCAATTACTGCCAGCACTGACTTCAAATAAAAACTGCTCTGGAGCTTTAAATTGCTAATTAGTAGTAATACTGTCTGCTAGCTGATATACAACAAAGCTATATGGCTACAGTAGTTGATTTCTCCATCTCTTTTTTCCACCACTCCCTTTCCGTGGATGTGTGCAAGACTTCCTGCTGCTTCCTGCTCCTTTTCAGGCTGCTTTTTTTTTGTTGCTCTCGTTCAAGGCCTGAACATTCATTACTAACACCCAAGCAACCAACCCTTAATTCAGTGGCCTACTGTACAGTGCAGTATACTGAATAGCCTTTATTTGTATTGGATAGTCCTTGATGAAAGAGAAAATAAGACTTGATGAAACAGGGCCAAAAACATTATACACTGAGGCAGTCTTTAGCCTGTACCCATGAAAGCTATGAAGACAAAGATTTCATGGCCGTGCCCCTCTTACACCCATTTCATCAGCTTTTAAAGCATCCATACATATATAAATACACTATTGAGCATTTAAACAATAAATAAGTTTTAAGAAGTTTTATTGCCTAAGAAACTAAAAATGGCATACAGGAACATCATAAATAATGCAAGGATTTGCACTTGAACAGGATGCAAGTTGTCCTGCAAACCCTTCACCCAATTACTATAGTGAACCAAAGACTCGTAGCATTCAATCAATTAGTTTTCTACAGGCTAGATTAAAAACGTGTGGCAAAAAATGTAACACTAAAGGCAAGTGACCAGAAGAAAAAAGAATCAGAGCACTCAAGACTGAAAATCAAGTGCTTTTTAATATGGTTGCATAATAATATATTTAGCTTTTTATGATTTTGAAAAAAAACATTATTCAATTAAATTTTAATTAGAAAACCTTTACATAGGACGGTACTTCACAAACCAAGACAAAAATAAATAAAACAAGTAAGAAAATACGATTACGCATGATCTGTACAGTGATCAGCGTGTTTTTAAAAAGGACTGAATTTCTGAGATGAGTCCTAATCTGATTCCCATACAGAGCTGGACTATTCAAGGACTTCCTTCTTTTAATACACCCGACCTCACCCATTTTGTTTGAGCAGGGAAAACACAAAAGATGTGCACTACATGACTAGTCATAACCTCCGAATTCAATACTATGTTTGCCTACTTTAAAATTTTTCACTTTCAAATTTATTCATTTGGAGGACCTTTATGAGAAACAATTCAGTCCAAGGATACAGCTGAGCAGGTGCTCAAAGTCCCAACAGTGACTCTGTGCCAGACATTGGATCTCACTCTCAGCATTTCAGTCAATAGTGCAGAACCGTAACTGCTGAGATAACACTGCCCTCACTGCCCTTGTATTAAAGGATTTTTGTTTTTTTTCCCCTGCCAAGAGCTCTCTGTTTTTTCAGTCGAAGATTTCACCAATCCCAACACTATATGCACCATAGTCCTGTTTTATATTAGATGCTAGTGACGAAAACCACGGCTTTAGGTCTACATCTAGTTCTGTACACGAGACCAGTCCATACCATTTGCATATTTAACCCAAAAGTGCATAAATAACAAAGCACCAAGTTCAGTGTTAACAACAATAATAATTGCACTACAAAACATTCGAAATTCCTGCAATATATTAATAAGCATTCTACCAAATCGCATTTCTTATGTGTTCTGTCAGCATCCTGAAGATTCCAGAGCGTGTTTGATAAGAAAAATATATTTAATTTAATATCAGTCATTAACTGTGACAGATTTAGCAGTTTAAATATATTGCACAAAGGTCAAGTCAAGTGGCTCTGTCACTTCAACCATACACAGCTAGTGCAGTACAGAGTGAAAAGAAGCAATGCTTCTTCAGGACCTTGGTGCTACATAAAACAACACAGGACTACAGGAGACTACACAGAACTAAATAAGACAGCACAAGACAGTACAGTAACTAATAAAACAGGACAATAGGTCTGTGTAGACTGTGGAGCGCCGACCAGTACACAGTTCTAGTGTGGAAGTGTCAGATATAACAGATAGTGCAAAAGAAGAACAATACAATTAAAAAAAGAAAAAAAAAGCTGAATGAATGTAAACATAACATGCTATGACATTGTATTCAGTAGATAAACTTATACCAAATATGGACACAGCAAATATTTCGGTAGTAGCCACTTAGAGAGTCTAGTGGTGACAAGAAATTAAATATGGTATTTTTATAAATACAGCGGCAGCAAAAATGCAGGTAGTCAATACAGAAATGTACAAAAATGGCAACGGGAGTGGGATTGTGTGTGTGTGTGTGTGTGTGTGTGTGTGTGTGTGTGTGTGAGAGAGAGTGAGAGAGAGAGTCCAGTCTCTGGGTATTGAGGAGTCTGATGGCTTGGGGGAAGAAACTGCTACACAGTCTGGCCGCGAGGGCCCGATAATATCATGGTCTACCATCATGTGGCCCTACAAGACACAAAAAGAAAGTGCTGATAATGAAAATGTAATAAAGAATTGCTCCTCTGAATTAGAGGAAGTTGGTTACAGGATGACTTGTTCAAACAATTCTCACGCAAATCGTACACACATCAGTAACAAGGGAAGAGAAAAAAAAAGTCTATAGACGTAAAGCTCTTTCTTTCAGCCATTATATGAAAATCAATACTGCAGCGAGGTGACGGAGAGTTCTGAGGTTCAGTGCAGCTACTCGAATATGAAGCTGAAAATGCCAGAACAGCAAAAAAAAAAACAACAACTGAACTTATTATGAAATAATCATGAAAATCATAAAAGAGTAGACCAAGCATGAAGCATAGTATTTGTCTCATCCAACGGCAGGTGTGTCTGCGGATGTGCTGACACCATTTGCTGCTAAAACGAGAACAGTTCTGCATATTTCACCACTTTGCTTTCGGTTCAAGAAAGCAGCTCTGGAAATCACTGCGGGCTTTATACAGCTCTGATTACATGCCATCGGTGCAGGAATGGAAACCAACAGGAATGTATGATGATAATGCTATGTTATATCTAGTCTTACCAGAGGATCGCCAAGCAGCCTGTATTTCCAATCTAACGACAATGTCGAGAGAAGCTGGTGTCAAGATCAGGAGTACAACATCTGCATTCATTACTCTTCATTTTGATCATGTCTTTTGACTGCAGTTATTATATTAGTCAGCATTCAAAAGTCAGTTAATATCCAAAAGTCAATGTTCAAAATGTACATCAAATGTACAGTGCTGTGAAAAAGTATTTGCCCCAGCCTGATTTCTTAGGTCTTTGTGTATATCTCATCTTGTCTGTAGATCTTCAGATGAAATACAATATAAAACAAAGGCAATCTGAGTAAACACACAATACAGCTTGTATTTCTTTATTTTTTTATCGAAGCAAAAAAGTTATCCTACACCTATGTGAAAAACGAATTGCCCCCTTAAATGTAAAATCTGGTTTTGCCAACTTTAGCATCACTTAATACAACAAAGCACTTCCCATAACTGGAAATCAGTCTTTCACTTACTTCTAGGACTAGGACTTACTCATATGTTTTGGATCATGGTCTTGCTGCATAATCCAGTTGCGCTTGAGTTTCAATTTACAGACTGAAGATCAGACATTCTCCTTTAGGATTTTCTGATAGATGGCAGAATTAATGTTTCCTTCAATTTATGCAATCTGCCCAGGCCCTGAAGCAGCAAAGCATCCCCACACCATCACACTTCCCCCACCATGCCTGACCGTAGGTATGATGTGCACTTTTGTGGAATTCTGTGTTTGGTTTTACGCCAGATGTAACGGGACCCGTCTTCAATACAATTGCACCTTCATCTCATCAATCCACAGAACATTCTCCCAAAAATTTTGAGGATCATCAAAGTGTGTTTTGGAAAAATTCAGACGAGCCTTAATGTTCTTCTGGGTTAGCAGATTTTCGCCTCACTACACTTCCATCGATGCCATTTTTGCCCAGTGTCTTTCTGATAGTGGAGTCATGAACAGTGACCTTTATTGATGCCTTTGATGTTGTCCTTGGCTCTTTTGTGACTTGCTGGATTATTAGTTGCTGTGCTTTTGGAGGAATTTTGGAAGGTTGGACACTTCTGGGAAAGTTCACTACTGTGCCGAGTTTTTCCATTTGGAGACAATAGCTCTCACTGTGGTTCTTTGGAGTCCCAGAGCCTTTGAAATAGCTTTGTAACCCTTCCCAGACTGATGTTTCAATCACCTTCATCCTCATCATTTCTGGAATTTCCCTCAATTTAGGCATAGTGTGTTACTGGGTAAGGCCTTTTAACCATCTTCATACTGTTGAAAAAGTTATATTTAAGTGTTGATTTGATTGAACAGTGTTTACAGTGATCAGACCTGGTTGTGTCTAGTCCAGCTGAACCCCATTATGAATGCAGTTTCATAGATTTTGAGAATTAGTGACTACGTGGGCAAATACATTTAAACACAGGCCCAGTTGGTATTGGATAAACGTGCTTCAATAAATAACATTATCATTTAAAAAAAGAAAAAAAAAGAAAAAAAATGTATTTCGTGTTTTTACTCAGGTTGCCTGCGTTTCATCTTACATTTTGTTTTCATTTTTGAAATAAATTTAGTCTTAGATATACCCAAAAACAGAATAAATGAAAAAAGCAAATACTTTTTCATATGCAAATGCTTATAAATAAGCATATAGTACAAAACACTGCTCATAAATCAGTCTGATCTGTTAATTCAATTTAACACAATGCTCAAGCTGCAAGACGTCTTTGTCACTATTCAGGTCTTGACCTGCGTGACCATTGTACCATGTCATTACATCACTTCACTATACCATCTAAACCTCTCAACAGTTACTGCCGGCCAGTGATTAAACAGTGAGAGTCAAACACAACGTTCTAAATGCCAGTACTCCTTTGAAGCATCAATAACTCCTCAGTGTTTAGACACACTCTTCCTTAATAGGTTTCTGAGCATGACTTGAACCCAATTTAGCACCCCAGGGAGGAAATCTCTAGGTGTTTCATGGTTCTCTCTGCCACAACAGAACCCAACGTCTGACGACCCCTTATAAATATATCTGGCCCACATGAAATGTCCCAGTATAGACATTGGAAAACATAGACTCTAAATCCAATTATTTGTGTGAAACATTTCTTATTACATACATTAATCTAAACTTAACCTTAAATCTAACATCTTAAAAAATAGAGCAGAACCATTGGCCTGAAACATCAGCAGAGAGCGTCTGCTGCTCCCCAGAGTTCGCTGACAGCAGGAAATCCAGAAGATGTACAGGGAGATGTTTAACTATCCACTCTTTAAACTCTTTAATCTAAACATGTGCTCTTACATGTTCCACAGATCAGGTTCCAGCATGGATTGCGACGTGTAAAGGCTTTCTACATTGATGCAAGCAGTATGATTGGGGACGAAAGTGGATAGAATATGCCGCCAATGCAGCTATATCAAGCCAAGTAAACGTGGAGGAAATGGGATACACAACATAACCCTAGATTAAACAGCAGAACCAACTGCAGTGCATCTAATGCTAAATTTTGGGGCACACCCAGGCAACATGATGTTGTGGCTCAGTGGTGATGGGTGCTTTCAAATGTAGCATTAATCCATTTGAATAGGAACCCTGGTGCATTTTCCCTCTTGGTGCTGTTCATTCTAGCAGGTGAGAACAAACAATTCGGTGCACAACAAAATACGTAAATCTGACAAACAAATAAGAGAAACATGCAACATACAAAATGCTAACTAGTTATTAAAAATAAGTTATCCAATCATTTATTTAAAACTGGCTTCATGTTCTCCATGCACGGCTGATTTGTGTGATTTCTATGCACACTGGGCAAAGGTTTGTCAGTGACTTAAACCGTCACTGTACTTCTGACCAATGAATGAAGAGGCATTGGAAGTCAGTTTTTAGCCCAACACGCCTCAGTTAACTTTTTCTGCATTTTGTTTAATTGTTTGCAGTATGAAAGCAAACTAAATCAAATAGGAAATGAACCAAAAGTATCAATTATGCTCGGAGTCAGACTAGGAAAACAGACTAAAAAAATACAGAAAGTGCCGTAAGACTCTGAACTAGCAATCAGACAGCCAGAAAGCCGCTCTTAGGCCCTTAGCCCTCAAATAATCAGGTTAACTGTATGTCACTTAAAGTGAGAGGAAACAGTTCTCAACCCCAGTGCTGAAGCTCATTTGTTCTCCTGAATCAGCTCTCAATGGACTTGATAATCAGTTAATAAGCTGAGCAAGGCAAGTTTCAGGCTACAGCAGTGAAAATGAAATTTGTCTGAGGTTTCAGGTTTGGAACTGAGAACCAGAGATGTAGTCAAGGGTGGTGTTTGTGCCTCACTGCTCCAGGGTCTAGAGTTTAGCGCTCCAGTTATTATCTGTGCAAAGTTTCATACGTTCTTTTCATGTGCACATGTTTTTAGCCACAGAAAATAAATAAATAAAAAACATGCTGGCTGGTGGACTGTATACACTAAAATGTAGATGTGAATAAGCGTGCGAGTGTGTGTGAGATGCAAGGCCTGTATTCCAGTCCAGGATGTATTTTCACCTTCTGAGCAGTTAAGTTCCAGATCAACTGACACTCCAACCAGAATACAGCAGTTACTGAAGATGTATAAATGAATGCTATAGACTGCACGTATACAACAAAACTGCAAGTTGTAGTTGGTAGATGAGGGCTGATTTTTTGTTTCTAGGTTCTGAAAGCATTATAATATTTTAAAAGCTGCCTTTTACAGTTTTAAGAGCAGACAAGCTCTTGCTTGAACAGAATCCTATTGATTTCTAAATGGATAGATAATGATATGCTTCCTTGCTCCATTCCTTCTTTTTTACTTGCATAGTGGTGATCAGTGAGACCTTGTTCTACCTTTAGAGAGAAGCAGAGCATGCAAACGTCACATGAGGTTTCCATGCTAAGAGAACAGTGACACATTTAGAAAAGCTGAATCACGGTGTAAATACTGAAGATGAAAGACAAGACAGAAGAAATCTGTTTTCTGACCAATACTGTGTTCTCCTATTAGTCAACTAGACACCAAATACATAGAAGGGAAAAGCTCTTTGATAGCAGCCAATATGTTGACTGCATTTGCTAGATTTAAACTTATTTATTGTTTGTCCAGATTAATTTACCCCAAGCAACTTGAAGTGAAGTAAAATATAATGTCAGATTACAGCCCAGTATTAGAAATCTTGCTCAAAAGGTCCAACAGTGCATCTGTAACAGTCCTGCGATTTGAATGTACAGGCACAAACACTGCAGCACAATAATGTGCAAATGCTTTGGTATACTTGCAAATACAGATGATGAATCAAAGCTCTCTCATTATCAAGCTGAGCCATGTCCGACATAAACGCAGAAATCAATACAAGCTTATAATTCATTTATTTATTCATCGATGTTTGGTTACTGCTTTATCCTGATCAGAGCTGAAGTTTAAACAGCTCACAAACACTGAGCATGAGGCGGGGATACATCCTGGGTTCCCAGTCCAACACTGGGCAATGTGCACGTACATGTTTATTCACAGGGTCAATTTACCATACCAGCATATTTTTGGAAGGTGGGAGGAAACCAGAGAGCACAGAGGAAACCCATGCAGACATGGAGAACACTCAAAACTGCATAGAAACACTTACCTGAGCTCAGGATCAAACCGGAGACCTTGGAGCTGTGAAGTGGCAACGCTACCCGCCACCCACAAGCTTTATAACACAGCCTAGTGGACATAATATAAAAATTAAAGACAAATAAGCATCTTTAAATAGTTTCTTCAAAAGTGTTTCCAGCAAACATGTATGTATTGTAGACCAGAGAGTTTTAAGCCAAGGTCAAATTCTGAACCAGTAGATCCACTGCATTCAACGACTTGTCAGCTTGTAGAAAAATAAAAGAGGATGCTAATATGTAATACAGATTTGCACAGACGACCTTTCCCAATACTGAACTGAACAAATTATTGTAACAGAAAAAGTTAAACAATCTCAACACCAACAGTGACCTCAAGCTGCAGTGTATGAACGGCCTGTTGACTATAAGCACTTCATAATTTATACACTCAAGAACAATAGAACCACACGGGCGTCAGTGCAATAAAACAGGCTTTTAGATCCTAATTTATCCATTTGCGAGTGACAGTTATACTACTGCTCTTACACTCAAACTGCTCTTAGTTTAAAGAGGCCATTGTGGTTAAGCGGTTAAGTAGATGGTTGTGATGGTCAGTTATTAGACAGGGCTCCAGATATTGTCACCATGACACTGAACGAACAACATACTGAAAATTGAGGCCACTTGGGATACAGGCTTTGTGTAAGAACACGGAGCTCAGTATTTTCAGGTTTTGCTTGTTTTTTTGAATCTGCTGGCACTGCAAGTTCCCTACCGAGCAGTTTTGTACGAAATAGCAAACTCTGGATGAGAACAGCCATGCCAAGGAAAACATGTACAGAGTGCAAGGACAGGACGACACCTCTGCTGCAGTAGAACGTTAAACACTGCAGTCCATCCGAAATGTTCCCTCCACCCATTCCAGGCCAGAAAAAAAAACACATCCAACAAACCAAAAGAGTCTTTCTAATGTGATAAAGCCCACTTTATTTATGCAAACTACCTAGAAGAAACTCAATCTGCACCCAATAGAATACTTGTAGATAAGCGTGGACAAGTATATTATGAGGCTCAAGAATATTGTTAAACTGGCTTGTTAAGCTTGCTTAGACTTGACACAGTAAAACTGCACTATATTTGACACAGTCGCACTGACGCAGTGCCCTGACATAATTCAAGACCATCTAAACCGGTGAGTCAGATTAGCTTTCAGACCTTCAGGGAAAAAGCAGAGTACTTCTACATCAGTAATCGACTGTCCATCAGCAACATTCTATTCAGATAAGACATTAGGTATTGTTAGGCTGAAGTAAAAAGCATCTTGATTCATTAAACAGACACCAGTCTTTCCTTAACAAATACCATGGTCATTGATGGAGTTGACATGGTGCCCTTAAGGTACGGTTTTGAGAACAATAGTGTTCCTCCACCCAGTGAAGAGTGTTTCCTTCCCCTAGCCTCGACGTCACCTCTTTTATTTTTGTCTACGTGCTGAAATGCTGTGCTCTGTTAAACATGCAGCAGAACCTTCAGGCACTCTCGTTCAAGCACATTGCATTAGCAAGTTTCACAAACTGATTACCATACATTTTAGTCTGACTAAATGCTTATTGTGTGGTCTAATGAGGTATAGGACTAGTTAAACAGGAGCAAAACCAAGAGGTCGTTGTTTCTGTGGATGAAAAGTGCACGGTATTTAAGCAGATATTTACGTCAAATTTTCACCACTAAATGCACTGTAGGCTGCAGCACACAGGAGATGAGTGTGTACTGGGATATGAATGTGGATGTATGACTATTACAGCAGCTGGATGATTAAATAAACCCATGAGAATCCTTAACAATACCTGACCTTGCCATTATCACCAGAGGTTAATGGCACCTCTTTTCACATCTCAGCTTTTCTCTGAAAGACTGGACAGATTTTTTTTTTTTAATGAATTTCAGATAAACATCCCAGTACATGTGAAATTACACAGTGAAACAAACATGCAGTGGAGTAAATTACACAGTTAAGCCCTGCAGCAGAATTTGACTTTTTCCAATTGAATGTTGCGGCATAACTTTCCTCAGCATGCAAACGTCTAAGCATATTATTGTCCTGCAGCTTTAGTATGTAATGTGCTCCCTGGAAAACAAACACATGATTAGATGGCACAGCAGGCCTGCGCTGATCCTAAATAATATTGCTAATGATGGATAATAATAATTTGCCAATGGGTTTACATTTCATTTGGAGGATGAGTTCAGCAGGATTTCATTGCTGCTTCTTAATTAGTGAAAAGTAAGAAATTGCTGCCTAATAAACTAACCTACAAATGGGCGCAAACACATCAGAGCACATACGGAAATGTGTGCAAGGCCTCTTTCTCCACCCTTCTTTATTTTGGCAAAGTGTCAGACAAACCCAAGTAAATCACAGCTATTCTGCCTCATCCAAATACATGGATTCAGGAGTCATTATTAACATGGCATAATGTTTAGGATTCGTCTTTTTAAAGACACACATACATAAGTTTGCACCACAGGACTATATTCTGATTATAAAATGTAAAATGAATGTGTTCAGTACAATGGTGCTGACACTTAAGACACTTTCTCATGTCAAGACTTTTAGTTTAGCTGAGCTTGCAGCAATCACTGCCCTGACTCGAAGACAAATATCCTCATGTCTTACAGTGACATAGCATAAATTTGTAATAGCCTCTAGCCAACTCGGACATGAAGATCCATTGTTTCAAAGTAAGGGATTAAACATATGTCCTCTGGGTAGAAACAGATGAGCAGAAAAAGACACTTTTTCATCCATGTATCCACCCGGTGATGTAACACCCTGTGTAGGCTTCTCCAAAGCAGATCATACAGCTAGCGTGACATGTTTCTGAGACTAGGTACGTGTGATAGCAAAAAAAGACACGAAAACAGCCATCGAGGCCACATCCTGCGCAGATGATACAAGAAAATGCAATCATATGGAAAAAATAAATCACTAAAATAAACCACACACAAGTAAGATATGGACAGTGTTCATATCAAAATAATATTTTCAACATTTGAATATGGCAAAGCCTAAAACACTGAGTCAGAGAGAATCATCACTTGTTCCACATGTTTGTGATTATGCACTTGGTTAACTTATTTGTGTACTTCAACCTTCTTGTGATTAGGATTATGTGGGCTACTAAGGTCATGTACAAACAGCCCATTGACACAAGAACTATATAACCAGCTAAATATTTCTCTCTCTTCCTTAAACAGATTTTTTACAATTATTAAACAGACTGTTCAAATAGATGGAATTTGATCATGCATTTTTATATGAATAAAGTCAGCCAACTTATCTCTAACATGCCTGTGCATGATAAAAAGTAATAGTCAGTAGATCAATCAGTAATAGCCAGGCTCTTATATGATGATCAAGCGATCTGACATCCTATACCTCTATAGTGCTGCTGTGAAGTGATACAATCACCTCAGGAGAGAGACTAATTGCATCACAACATTAAAATGAAGCCTGAGAAGTATTAGTACAGTAAGACTAACATCACAGGGTCTCATGCTTATAAAACAGTATGATATTTCCAGGAATAGTTACACAGTGCCACATTTGGTCGCAAAATGTCTTGAACGCTTTGCAACCTCTGCAATTTCAAAATATTAAGCCATTTTGTGAGTAAGAGGACGGTCAGCAACACGCACTCGTACTCTGATACACATTTAATCAATTTCACAATTTTACATTAAATTATATTAATTGAAGTTATATCTTAATCAGTCAATGAAAAAATGTCTCATTATTACAATGAGCATTTCCAGTAAAGAGCTTTTTAAGATTTCAATACTTTGTTCACTAAAGACACTATATAGGTCAAACAGTGTAAACGATCTGTACTAGGATATTTCAATGACAGAGCCACCCCAATGATTATTTTAATACCACACTTTATTACCTTTTTTTTTTTTTTTTAAGTTTTCGAGCACAATCCTTATCAATAAGGCAAGAATAATTTTCCGAAAATGTTTTTTTTTTAATAAATTAAAAATCCTGTACCTTTTATATACTTTCAAATAAAAATAGCTTTGAATGTAAAGAGTAAATACTTTTATTTCAAAAGTGATATAATCGAGGTAGTTTTCCCAGGAGCCTATTACAGGAATACTGCTGCAATGATGGAATACACCCTGAATGGAACATCAGTCCAACAAAGGGCACCATGTGCATCCAGGGACAACTCAGCATAGCCAATAAAGCTAGGCAGTTAAAGGCTGATAAGAAGGTCAGGAGTTCAAGCCCCAGCACTGCCAAGCTACCACTGTTGGGCTCTTTGGCAAGGCCCTTAACCCCCAATTGCTCAGATGTATAAATGAGATAAATGTAAGTCGGTCTGGATAAGGGCTATAACGCCATGAAATGTAAAATGTAAATATGGAAACCGAACAACCCAGATGAAACCCAAATAGACCATGAGAGGAATGTGCACAGAAGCTCTGAACAGACCATAACCAGAGCTCCGGTTCAAACCAGGGACCCTGGAGCTGCAGGGTGCCAACTCTACTAGCTGCATCACTGTGCTGTCAGTCTGACACCAGCTGCATTTAAACATAATTCCACTTCAATTACTAAACCAAGCATACATAATACAGGGGTCAAGCTTGAGGCAGTCAATAGTTAGGAAATATAGACTGTGGTGGCATCTGAAACTGAATCATATGTCTCTTCAACAGGGCTGTCAAAGCATTAATCACTTCATATTTCACACCTTAACTAATATACTGTGTGTATTCTTTGCGTCACCTCGACAAAGCTATACACTGCAACACGCATCATTTATTGTGATATCATAACATGATATTTTTGACTACTCCTGAGCAGCACGGTTTAGTGTTTCTCTGCTCAAACACAAGAAACAGCAAGGTCGAAATTATAGTGCTAGAGCTGGGCTGCTCAAGACAGGATATCCTTTTCGGTCCACGATATGGCAAAAATACAGGATGTTACCATACGTGAATGTACCATAATAAAATGATATGTCAAACAACATTCAGCTTTGCCATTTGGAATGAAAATGTTTGCCAATCCTGATCAGTACTATTTAGTATTCCCTCCTGAAACACGGGTAAATACCTTGATTTAAATGACAGATTGTATTTTTTCGGACATGGAAAATGCTAAAACATGAGACACACTTCCATCACCTAGACAAAACTCTCATGTAAACAGCCAGGAAATGTTCCATCATGAGGCTTTCAAAACGAGAAGGGATATAATCTGACAGGTTTATGAATGATGCCTGGTGTTATTCAATTCACAACTAATTCAATCCAGAACAAGTGGAGTCATATTTGGCTATCAAAATAAACAAATAAACCCTGCTTCACCACATCAGAGGCAGCAGTGCAGGCTGTGCTTGAGTGCCTGAAGAACAAACAGTTTACTACAG
>JAOUWY010000015.1:9818260-9829187 GCA_025728095.1 Prietella phreatophila | reverse complement strand
ATAATTCAACACTGTGTATATATATATATATATATATATATATATATATATAGTAATAGCAAATGTCATCGCCTTATGTGTATTGTATATATATATATATATATATATATAGTAATAGCAAATGTCATCGCCTTATGTGTATTGTATGATAGAGGTAACACTATACAGTCAGATCTAGCATGATGAAATAGAATTTACTTAGGAACTTATTTAAGATGAAAGAATGTTCTTGTGTTCAATTTCTGTTGTTTGAGTGAAATTTTTTTAGATCTCATCCACTTCTGCTCATTTTTGCCGATTCACTTGCAGACTACAGGTACTTATGAAGCTAACTGTAACTTTTAATGGGGAAATTATATTAAATACATAGTCTTATATTACACGTATGTAATTTTTTAAAAATACAATATGTTGAGTGTAATAAACCTTTGTAATGAAATATCTTATACTTTATGATAAATGAAAATGATACATAATGTCTTCTATAGAAATCAAGTCAAGTCCAGGAGCATCAAGATGAATAAAATATTGTTTTACTTTTACATTGTGACAGTAAATCAAAATCTAACTGAATCACTGTGCATAAAGGTACCCACCCATAATTACAATAACTGGGATTCTTTCCGCTTTTATACAAGTTTAAACTGTGTAATGACTTGACTGTGGTTACACAGCATTCCTTGTGTCTCCATTTAGCTGGAAATGGACTAAAGCAGGCCACATTGTGCCTGTATTATCTGGCTTATATGTGAAGCCCCCAAATGCATTTCCTGCGATTCACAGACATGCATACTTATTAATACATTTCTGCACATCTGCATATATAAACATGTACACATACTATATTGCAGTTAATACTATATAATAAATCAAATAAAAATTGTATATATAGTGCTTAAAATATCTGTATCTCTATCTGTATTTAAACTGTAAGTGAGCTTTTATTTATTTTTTATTTATTGTTTTAAATGTGGACCCTACCACTATGCCCTAGACAAATTGCAAAACACTGAAAAAAAGAGCTTGTCCTGTGCATAGTGTGTGGTCTCCATGGGCTACATGGAACATTGTTAACTTGTTTCTCATGCAAAAATCCATCTGCTTTGTCTAATGCCTGAACTTTCTGGGCTAGGTCTTTTTGTATGGATTTTGAATTGTAGTTGGCATTGAACTTATTGCTGAAACCTGGCAAACCTGCCAGCATGCTTCACAGTCATGCATTTCATGCTCCGTATAAGTAAAAACATTGCAGTTATGTGGCTTTTTTTGTTTCATCCTGTGCTGTCCCATTTCCGAAGCACATACCTTGTCTCAATGTGAAGCTTTCCTATAAAAATAAATAATATAAAACCTTCTATTAGTATGTGTATTTGTATAGAACACACTATGTGTTCAATCTGGATAACATTTTTGTATTTGGTTACGTCTCTACTAAATAGTGTAGAGTAGGTAATAGATTTGAATACAGCTCTGTATTCATTAAAATGATTGGGTTCATATTTAGAAGAACTGTATGGAATCTTTCCCACCTTCACTCACTCAGTTGCTATCAGTCCTGCTTTGAAGAGTGTGTTGGAGCATGCTGTTGTGCTCCATTGCTGTCTATCCATGTCTCTAACAGTCCCTCTGGATTCCACATGGGCTCAGACTGTAGCGGCCAACCTTTGAACATGGCTCCAGTAACTCAAGGATAGTGTGGCACACCCATTCTTACACACATATACACATGAGACATGCACAAAAACCTCTGGCCCAGCAAACAAAGATTTAGAGCTAGCCTAAGAGAACCAAAATAGGGCAGAGTCATCCTCTGTGAAAGAGCTCTCTGTGTGAATGATCCGTAATCATGTAAAGGGTTGCATTTGTCTCCATTAGCCCCAGTTAAGGCATAAATGGGCTTTCAAAAAAAAAAAAAAACGCAGGAGGGAACTTATTTTCTGTGCTTACTGTGAGCTTGTAAAGAGCTGGTGCTTATGGTTCCCATGCAAACACTTGTATTGTGTTACACTTTTATGAAAAAGCTAGCCACCAGGGGAGTACCAGTGTCCACAATAACCTGTGATCTTATCTGCGGTGCTGAATACTGCTGATGACCCAATTACAGTTGTATACATACAGCCCTCACACAGATGGACTTTCATATGACATTTCTGAACTTTTATGAACTAGGATATCCACTGTAGCCGTGTTATAGTTCTGACTTCCGCACCCTGCCTCTTAATCATTTGACTGTAGTGGGGTAAAAGAAAAAAAAAAAAAAAAGGATTGGCCATTGTGTCTACAATACAATGGGCTACATCCTCGGTGACTGGATCCTTACACCTACGCTTCCAAAATCATTAAGGCCAGCGGCTGTTGAACAGGGACCTTGTAAATCTAAGCTTCCTGGGAAAGATACTGCAGCAGAGCACAGGTGCAGGAGCTTCACTGCCAAAGTGTTGCTAGGAATGAGATGGATAAGAAATGAGGGGTCTTTCCTTCATGCCTGAGTGTGAATGTGTGTGAGAACATAAATGATATGAGCTTGTTCTTTAAAAAATAATTCAAACAAATGGCAGTAATAAAGTTGGATTAAGTAAGCTGTAGGAAATGGTATGAACACAAATCCCACCCTGAACCTTTCTTTTTTAAAAACCGAACCAGAAATAAAGGTTCTAAACCGTACTTTTCCTTGTTAAAAGTATCATCAGAGGTGCCTCTTTTGTATCTAGAGTACATATCTTTATACATAATGGGAGCTTAAGTGCCACTTATTTACTGTAAATCACACGCACCTTCAATGGTAATAGAAACAAATTAAAGGAAGGAAAGATGAATGGTTCACCACAGCAGCAAGGAAAGTCCAGACTGGAACCTTGATTTATGAGCATGTATTGCTTTTGTCGAGCTCATTTCCTCCCCTGAGGAATTAGTGGCAAGCCTATAATCACTGTACCATGTGCCACAATCTGGACCAGATTTTTTTTTCATGATCATCCTGTATTTAATGATGAACTAATTTAGCAATTACTTCCTTCCATCACCCTCCCCACGTGGCAGAACACTGATGCATGTTTGCTGAATTAATTGCCTGTGAGATGGATGCTGTTAGAATGATTTGTGCTTAAGGGACAGGAGGTCAACAGTAACTCCTGTTGGGGACTTTCCACTCGAAGGCTTTTCACGCAGACACAGCCAGCCTGTGAAAGATATCAGCATGTGACCCTATAAGCATGTGACTGTTCAGCTGCACAAGCACAACATGAAAAGCTTAATAGGAGGAAACTTAGTTCAAATACATTTGTAATAGTTTTGAAGGTTTTATTGCTCCAAAGCATACTGTGCCACCGGAAATTAATGGGAGATTTTATCAAGCTTGTATGTTTGGATTTTTAGGGCGCATAGTACAGGAAGATTTGGGGATCTGATTCCCCTAATTATGACTTCAACCCTCTTAAAGAAAGTGGTTCACCTGCTCCTTTTCAATCCCTTTTTCTTAAGTGCTTTATAATTTGAAACAGTTGTATCTGAAGATAATTTTATTTTTTTAATGAGCCTATAAATGAGAGTAAATTGAGTTTAGAGGCCCAATAACTCCACTTCTTCCTCATTAAAAACTCTGGAAATGAGTCCAGCTGGAGGTTATTGCAGACATTTATTTCAGATTTTGTGGCTCTGTGGCCATATTAGTTGTTCTTTGTATACACCATATTTATACCTCAATATTTGGTGTAGCACTATTACATACTTGCCTCAGAGACACAAGTAAATATTTGTGTAAAGCATCCTCAGATATTTTCATTTTCTTTCTTCCTCTGGTGCTCTGTTCTCTGATGAAGCCATGCATTTCCATGGCAGATAAATGCATTTGTCAGTCCTTCATTTCAGCCGTGGGTGTATTTTATTTTATTTTTATTTTTTTTACATTTTATCCCACTTCTCAGGGGTCTGGTTTCAAAATGCCTCAAAGTGATCAACTGTAGAGATCTTTTTCAAATGACATCATCCTCACCATATCTCTGTCCATACCTCTCCATCTGTCTCTGTATGAGGAGCAGACAGGAACAGGGATAGACAAAGCAGACAGTGAACAACTCTGTCAGCTAACATTGACCCACAGACTGCTAAACATATGTCTTACTATTCATAAGCTCTGCTTTTCTCTCTGCTTCCTCTCTCTTCCCTCTCCCTCCTTCTCTCCAAGACTTCTACAGACAGCTGCAGATGGCTTCATTCTTCAGACCACATTTACTTCTTTATCGGGTGCAGCACGAGTCTTAGTGCTCCTCGTGCTTAGTGAACAGTGTTTGATGCCACATTCACTGGATTCCAATGGGTAATTTCAGCTAAAATGGAGGCACTGACCGACATGAGATGTCTCCTCTTTCGAACATTGTGTTCCTTGATAATCTATTAAATTTGTGCATTCACTGTGTGTGCATCTGATCGTGGGGGGCATGTCTGAGTAAAGTATTCCAAAATATCTTCATTTGGCAGTAAATGGGAGAAATTGTGCATTAATAAATCACACAATTGCTTATGCACAATGTGTAATAATATACATGGTCACATGATATTGAGTAAAGCATTTACGCAATTTACCCTTTGTAGTTGCACAAAAGAAACATGCATTAGTCACATTTTTGTCATTTCATCTTCGTGCTTTAATAAGAAGAGAATGTGTTTAGGTGTAACTGGTATTTGATCACCTGATCTTGTCCTTTTTAACAGTAGGTAAAAAAGGAGAAGATTTACAGTAGGTACTGCTGATTTACAGTTACTCCAGATGTACAGTAGGTACTGTGTTCCTAAGTATGTACACAATATTTTCTGATAATCTAGCGACAGTTTACACAAAAATCCCAAACTTCTCAAGCATTAGAAGCCTCAAAATTCCCCTTTGTCTGAAAATGAAATATGAATGAACATTAGTTAGACTCCCAGCAGACTTTTCCTCTCCACTAGACAGAGCAGCTGTGGTCTGCTTCAGCAGCAAAAGATGTATACGAGCCAACTAATGAAATACTCACACAGGATGTTTACTAGTTTGAATAGCTGTAACACGTTTTGCTTATTGAACCGATGAAATCGGATGTCTCAATTACTGCTTGTGGCAATGATGGTAGTCTGGTGGTAGAGATGGTGGCTTGTTTGGGAAACAGTAAATCCAGGCTTGTTTTTACATCACTGCCGATGTCTGGAATTGTGTTCGTCTGGCTTGCTAGAGTCTAAATGCCCCTTGATGACTCATAAAGTTGTGGAGAAACGAGAACCAGAACCATCCACTGTTTACTGTACAAAAGAATAGGTCACAAAAACATAAACAAACAAGAAAAACATACATTTAATATTAGACGTGTTACCTAATATTATAATTTAAAAGTCTGTCTTTCTTTTAGCTCAGGTAAGCCTCAGTTAAGGACAATATGCGAAATCTCAACAAAAAAAATTTATGAACCAAATTGTTGTTAAATGATTTCAGATCAGCCTTAAAGTTCAGAATTGAAAAATATTTTAAAACACAGACTATGTGCTGTTTTTAAACTACTTTCAGATAATCGAATTTGTTTTTGAATCTTAGAGAAAGCAAAGTCACTCATAAGAGTAGATGTTTTAATAATCTCCCATCCATATAAAGTGGTGAGTCAGAAGGGTATATAAAGTTATGACTCCCAGGATCTGAGTGTAGCCTTGTGGGATAGGCTTATCTATTAGATATGGGCTTAGGGAGGCATTTCCGCTCACGGCCCAACCTTTAGCACACACACAAACACTGATGCTTTCCTGTTTCTCACAGATGAGTGACCTTGGAGTCATTTATTCTCAAGCCACATCTCCAAATACCTTCGCTGCAAGCCCAGAAAGTAAACATGAAAGTCATACAATGATATTAATTCCTGTTCATGTGCCAGTGCCTGCTCCAATATTGACTTTAAAGTGCAGTACAAATACAAATACAAAATGACATTTGTAAATGAAAATGACCATAAATTTAAGTTTTGAGAGTGTGTATTGTATTTTCCCTATTTATGGTTTTTTTAGTTAGCATTTGCCAAACACAAGATTATCAAAACAGAACCACGTGATGATGCTATAAAGACTAAAGTGTCATGGCTGTTACACACTTTGAAGTTAAAGCTCCTAACCTCATGGTCAAGTGGCTAGAGGACGAACTGGACGTGAAGGGCAAATTAGTGAGACATATTTCGGGAAACGATCAGAGCACAGTATTACTTCTTAGATCAGGATAGCTTTTGATCTGCAGTGTAGCCTGATCCAGCATCAAAAGCCTGGCAGCAATGTAACGCCACACACAGAGAGCTGAGGTACAAGCGTTCTGCAGCCGGCTCACACATGATCACCTCCCCATATGTGTTGATTTAAGTCAGTGAATTTTTTGATATTTTAAAATATAACAAAAAGCTATGGAGATTACACCAGAGACAAAAGGTAACATTTTATTAGAAGAGCCACCCAGAACGTACTCACTTTATGACATATAGAGTATAAACTCATGCCATAGTTTGTCTGCCAATATTTACTATATACACTATTAATTTTACTAATATACTAATGATACATTTCTTCCACTATACAACCCTTCTACAAACACACTACTATACAAGTCTTAGTTTGTTCCTGCTCTCACTTTGACTTGAATGAGAATGAGAATGGTTGGAGAAGTAAGTGTGTCTGATTGACAGTAGGCAAATATAAATTCTAGCTTTCTGTATTTCATTTACTGTTATTTTTATCAGCTACTGAAGTGGCTTGTATTGAATCTTGGGTGAGTCACATGTGATTTTCTAGAGACTTAGTCATGTTTATTGGTGCAAGCTTGTTAAACCCCTCATAAACGCTGATAATGTAAAGACTATTAAGCCACATAGTTCCACTCACACCCAGCGTCACAATCTTAATGATTTCAGCATCCTGTCATCACAGGGCGCTGCAGCTATGTAATAAAACAGGTCTATTGAGTTTGTTATCTCGTATAGTATGACGCTACATTGTTCAAGAATGAGTAAGGGACTTCCCATGTTTCCATGCCGAGTTTCTTTACATCATAAATGTAAAAATGTTAAGCTTTTAAAACCACTGTACTGTAATTATTTATTTAGCGTATTTCTCTGAAAGATAAAATCTGACCAACTGAATGAAAACCCATATATGAGTATGTTTGACAGAATGACAGACCGCTGAAAGAACTGCTGTATTTTCATGAAAATTTATTTAAATTAACATTAAAAACAGGACATGTAAATAACTTAAAGACATACAAATGACTTTTATGCGTACTACATTCCTTGTAGCAAATAAATAGGCAAATTTACAACTGAAATCCAGGGAACATTAGGATCCCACATACTGAAGAACATAACTTTGAAAGTGTGAGCATTCATTCAGTCTTGAGAGTCTGTTTGGCCTGTTGAAATTATCTCAGAGTTTCTGAAGAGCTCCAGCTTAGATATTGCACCTCTCTTCTGGTGTCTCTTCTTCTCAGACGTGGTGCAAAAATCTCCGCTTTGGTCCAAGCTTTCTTCTCCATCTATCTCTCTACATCACCTTAAAAGGAAAGAAAATGAAACAATGAATTCCTGACCACAATGAGTGGGTTTATTGGATATTTGGCTATTGATAATGCCTATTATTGTTGTTGTTGTTGTTGTTTTTTAAAGAATTATTGATTCAATGAAAAGACATATTATAGCCTAGAAAAATCACATAATCGTAACTATCCTTACACAAACACGCAGAGAAACTGCTTTATGTGTGTGTGTGTGTGTGTGTGTGAGAAGTGTAGTATTTTGAATGAGCTATAATGGTGTAATGGTGTACATTATATACGACCAGGGTCTCTCAGGGCGTCTCCATGTGTTAAAGCCAGACTCACCGGTGTGTGTGTGTGTGTTGAATGTGAGTGTGTCACGGCGCCCGGGCCATGCGTAAAGACTCCTGCTGTCCCGAAGTGGAGCTTTCAGCGTCCTGTCTCGTTTTAAAGTCCTGGATGGCTCTCCTGTTCTGGAAGTCAATCAGCGCCATGGTGATCACCGCGTTCCAGCAGTTATCCTCGCCTGAGCACCGGAAGTCGATCTCCTTATCGTCCGTGGTGACGATGGTAAAGTAGACGAACTTGCCGGTGCGCTCCACGCAGTCTACCTTCTTAATGAACTGCAGCTTGAGCTCCTTGCTTTTGCTTTTCTTCTGCGTGTCGGCGTAAAGGTTCAGGCTGTCCGTGGTGAGGACGCACGTCTTTCTCTTCCACAACTGGAGCAGGTTGTCGCTCCTCTTCTCCAGCTCGCCCTCCTTCAGCACCTTGGAGCTCTCAACCGGAGTCATTTTCATGTTTTGTGATGGAATGGCGAAAAGCGGGGGTTGTATCCTGAAATCCGTTAAGATGGACGTTTTTTTTTAAATAAATAAAAATAAAGGCTCCTGTCTTTGTCGTGTCTCGGAGCTTCTTTTTCTTTTTCTTCTTCTTCTTGGTGTTGCTGTGACTGAGAATGAATGAGACTGGGAGTGTTTATAGCAGTCGGTTTGCCCGGCCTCTTGCACGTCACGTGCGCTCTCGGTATTTGAGTAATTCATTGGCGGAACGTGGGCGGAAATGTGGCTCAGATGACCTTCAGTCTTTAGTTGTTCCCTAAAATACCTCATTACAACACTGCAATCCGTTTCTCTCAGGGCCCAACTACAGTATCCACAGTAATCCTTATTAGCAAATGTGTGCCATTCTCTCTCTCTCTCTCTCTCTCTCTTTATCGATCTATCTCTATCTCTCTTTCTCTCTTTATCTATCTATCTATCTATCTCTCTCTCTCTCTATCTCTCTATCTGTCGCTCTCTCTCTCTATCTATCTCTCTGTCTCTCACTCTCTATCTCTCTATCGCTCTCTCTCTCTCTCTCTCTCTCTAGCTATCTATCTATCGCTCTCTCTCTCTCTATCTATATATCTAGCGCTCTTTCTCTCTCTCTCTCTCTCTCTCTCTCTCTCTCTTTATCTATCTATCTAAAGTTGAGGTCACACATTTACATACACCTTGGATAATCTGCAAAATGTTAATAATTAAAACAATACGAGGGATCATTAAAATGGCATTTTTTTTTATTTAATCCTGCCCTGAATAAGCTATTTCACGTCACATAACAGATGTTTACATCTTGTCCACAAGACACAGTAATAACTGAATTTACACAAATAAACCAAATTTACACAATGAACATAGGCTTGATTCTTAACATTGTGTGTTGTTACCTGGATGATCCACGACTGTTTTTATGTTTTCTGATAGTTATTCATGAGTCCCTTGTTCGTCCTGAGAAATTAAACTGTCCACTGTTCTTCATAAAAATCCTCCAGGTGCTCCACATTCTTTACTTTTCCAGCATCTTCTGCATATTTGACCCCATGATACATTAAGAGCCGGGGGGTGTAAACTTTTGAACAGGATGATTGGTGTAAATTGTTATAATTTTGTTTAAAGATCTTATTTTTTCATTTAGTACTGCCCTTCAGAAGCAACATAAGATGTTCTTTAATGTTAAATTTTCACGTTGTGTGTGTGTGTGTGTGTGTGTGTGTGTGTGTGTTTAATTTTTTCACTTATGATTGTATGTGTGTGTGTAATTTTTTTCACTTATGATTGTTTCATATAATTCATTTATTTTCATGTGATTTTTTCACACATAGGAGGGCACTTATATTTTTTTCCCGTGGTCACATATTATTCGAGTTTACTTAAATTCCCATATGCAGTTTCAGGGTAGAATGGTGAAAGGCAACTTCACACACTTTTCCCATGTGATTCCACGAGTTACTCACATAATCACATGTGAGATGTTAGCTATTACTTCAACATGCATTGTTTCTCTGATTATAGACTTTACTAGTGTAATTGGCTGACCTTTAATTGCTAGAAGCTTATTTGCAAATATAAAGAAAAACTTCATGTACTTTCAGATGCAGCCGCTTATAGTAAACAGGAAATCTTTTCCCTTCTGAACATTAATTTATATGTAAGTCAATAATTAATATTTAATTATTGTTATCTGTAAAGGTCTAGGGGGTGCACGGTGGCTTAGTGGTTAGCACGTTTGCCTCACACCTCCAGGATCCGGGGTTCAAGTATGCCATATGTGTGCAGAGCTTGCATGCTCTCCCCATGCTGCAGGGGTTTCCTCCGGATACTCTGGTTTCCTCCCCCAGTCCAAAGACATGCAAACCCATAACTATGAAGAATAATGTATGCAGGTATGAGAAAATGAAAACAGGAATGCTTGTGACTTCTACACTGGCTCTGCACTTGTTTTTACAGTAGATTACATTTACAGTTATAAGTGCTTCTGGTATATTATTATATATTCACTGTATTCAAATTGTAATTGTGATTTTTAATAATTGTACTTTGCTTGGCATTTATACACTTATTTTGCTGTAGAATTTTCAATTTTTTATTGCATTGCTTTATTTATTGATTTATTTTTAAAACTATTGGGAACGCTTGCTGATTTCAATAAAATGAACATCTATTACAACGCCTAAGCTCAACAATAGCTAGTTATTTAAACAAACTAATATTAGTAACTATACTGTACTTTGTATGTATATTAAAACAGTATAAATATATTATTTGTTAGTATGTACAGTATATTGATTTATTACTATTTGTATTAATATTAATATAATTATTGTCCATTCCTCCTTTGATGTTTTGACTTACTGTTTCTTTTGTTCACAAAAATCTGTTAATGCAGGTAATGTAGGCATAGTTAAATAGTAAATGGTGCACTTATATAGCACTTTTTTCCAAAGTGCTTTACACTGTGTCTCATTCACCCATTCACACACACACTCACACACCAATGGTACCAGAGCTGCCATGCAAGGCATTAACTTGCCATCAGGAGCAACTTGGGGTTCAGTGTCTTGCCCAAGGACACTTTGGC
>JAOUWY010000015.1:9765569-9778143 GCA_025728095.1 Prietella phreatophila | reverse complement strand
AGGAAACCAGGCACCACTCATTACCTGGCCAATACCATCCCTACAGGGAAGCATGGTGGTGGAAGCATCATGCTGTGGGGATGTTTTTCAGGAGCAGGAACTGGGAGACTAGTCAGGATCGAGGGAAAGATGAGTGTAGCAATGTACAGAGACATCCTTGATGAAAACCTGCTCCAGAGCGCTCTGGACCTTAGATTGGGGTGAAGAATTATCTTCCAACAGTGCACACAGCCAAGATAATGAAAGAGTGGGTACAGGAGAACTCTGTAAATGTCCGTGAGTGGCCCAGCCAGAGCCCAGACTTGAACCCGATTGAACATCTCTGGAGAGATCTGAAAATGACTGTGCACTGATGCTCCCCATCCAACCGGATGGAGCTTGAGAGATCCTGCAAAGAAGAATGGGAGAAACTGCCCAAAAATAGGTGTGCCAAGCTTGTAGCATCATTCTCAAAAAGACTTGAGGCTTTAATTGGTGCCAAAGGTGCTTCAATAAAGTATTGAGCAAAAGCTGTGAATACGTATGTTCATGTGCTTTTTTTATTTAATTTTTTTAAAAATAAATTTGCAAAGATTTCAAACAAACGTCTTTCACATTGTCATTATGGGGAATTGTTTGTAGAATTTTGAGGAAAATAATTTAATCCTTTTTGGAATAAGGCTGTAACATAACAAAATGTGGAAAAAGTGAAGCACTGTGAATACTTTCTGGATGCACTGTACATGTTTTTTCTTTTCATATGTGACATGAGACAGAAAATGAAATCATTATAAGTGATAGATGTGCAGCATGTGCATTGATCTGTCAATGCACATGTGGCAAAATGTACCTATTTCTTTCTCATTCTTTCTGTCTATCTCATTCTCTATTCTCTCACCATTTCTATCTCATTCTCTGTTCTCTCACCATTTCTATCTCATTCTCTATTCTCTTACCATCTCTATTATTCTCACCCTATCTATATCTCTAGCTCATTCTCTATTCTCTCACCCTATATATATGTCTATCTCATTCTCTAGTCTCTCACCCGCTCTATCTCTCTGTCATTCTCTATTCTCTCACCATTTCTATCTCTATTATTCTCACCCTATCTATATCTCTATCTCATTCTCTAGTCTCTCACCCTCTCTATCTCTCTCTCATTCTCTATTCTCTCACCCTCTCTATCACATTCTCTAGTCTCTCACCCTCTCTATCTCTCTATTTCATTCTCTATTGTCTCACCCTCTCTATCTCATTCTCTATTCTCTCACCATTTCTATCTCTCTATTATTCTCACCCTATCTATATCTCTCATTCTCTATTCTCTCACCATTTCTATCTCATTCTCTCTTCTCTCACCCTATCTATATCTCTTATCTCATTCTGTAGTCTCTCACCCTCTCTATCTCATTCTGTAGTCTCTCACCCTTCTCTCACCCTCTCTATCTCTCTCACCCTCTCTATCTCTCTCTCATTCTCTATTCTCTCACCCTCTCTTATCTCTCTATCTCATTCTCTAGTCTCTCACCCTCTCTATCTCATTCTCTATTCTCTCACCCTCTCTATCTCATTCTCTAGTCTGTCACCCTCTATATCTCTATCTCATTATTTAGTCTCTCACCCTCTCTATCTCTCTCTCATTCTCTATTCTCTCCCCCTCTCTGTCTCTCTATCTCATTGTCTAGTCTCTCACCCTCAAATATCTCTTTCAGATTCCCTCACCCCATGCTCTCTGATCTTTTTCACCCCTCTCAATCTCATTCTTATTCTCTCACAATCTATCTCTAGCTCTCACCTTCTCTCTCTCTCTTTTTCTTTCTATCTCTCTACCTTTCTGTACCTCTCTGCCTCCTCTCTCTCTTATTCTCTCCCCCCTTTCTCTCTCTCCCTTTCTCCCTCAGTCTCTCTTCACTAACCTTAACTGTGCATGACTATTAAAGAGCCCGCCCTAAACAGTGCTGCATTTTGTTCCTTGCTCGTGGACGCGGTGGTGTTAAACATGCACAGGTTTACTTGCTGGAGAACAGAGTGCCGTTGTGTTCAGCACAGTGGGAGCGGATGTTTAACACATGTCGCATCCCAGGCCTGGAGACAGGTAAGAGATAGGGGATTCTTCTACAACTGCTGCTTAAAAAAACCCTGCAACAGACTGACCAATAACACGCCACCTCTCGTCACTAGCAGTCAGTGCACTTGGCAATTAGTCTTAGTAGTCCTGAGATATATGCATAATTTTATTTGACTGCATAGTAGTGTAACCATTTAAAATGAAAGCCACAATTTGATTCATAGTCTTACAAATCTAAAGTTTTCTTTACATTCTGTAAGTGTCCTGCTGGTGACATGAGGGTGCATTTCCATATACCTGAATGTGCGTCTCATTTCCTCTCACATGAACCTCACCCTACCACCCATTTTCCTCCATCATACTTTTCCATATTTTTTTTATCTCTGATCCTTTTCAATCTCTCCAGGTGGCCCTGTGGTTGAGCTGGTCTTTGGGTTGTCCCTTGTGTCTTATATGTTAGTATTTGACTCTCCCTCTTGCTTTACAGCTCATGGCTCTAAACACTATTCCCATGTGCTCATCCCAGTATGAGCGTATGTTCAACACCACTCGAGTCCCAGGTGTAGAAGAAGGTAGCGCGTTTCTGTCCTTTGCTTGTGCTTCTTAACCTCCAGTCTGAAATAATCAGCCATTTCAACAAACAGTACATGTAGGTGTGGATTATAATGCATGTAATTGCACGGGTGTGCTCTTGAGATCTGTGTGTGTGTGTTTGTGTTGGGAGGGTTATATATCCTCGGTGATATCCTTCCAGTGTATGATGTGTATCATGATTTTAGGGAAAGTAGGCTCTGATACAAATAAATCATGAATCGATGTAGCAGGGTTAGAATTGTGCTACAATATAGTGCCAGTGTCAACTAAAATACAATTCATATTAATTAGATTTTCACATTTTTAAGTGAATAATATGAGTGGAAGAAAAGCAGAGATGAGTTTACTATAAAGTTTTACAGCAGCACGACAAAGGCATGATTATTCTTTTGATTGTTTTACTAACACTAAACATTCCACCAATTGAAGGTGCATATCTGGTATTATTTTTTTTTCTTTCTTTCTTTCTTTTTTTCGCTTTGACTGGACATCATTTAACAACAACCAGTTAATTGAGCTTTATGAATAGGCTTAAATGAATACTTACATGAAATATATTAACACACTGGCTGCTGTACAATTATGATACAATTGCTATATATAAATTAAATGTTAATGTGAATGTGTTTTGCTTCGACACACTAACCAGGTCATTGTATTATTTTATATTGTGTGTGGCAGTCCAGGAAAACAGGTCTGGCAAACAACCAAAAAGAGATGAAAATTCAGATTTTGATCAAAATCTTTATGCCAGTAATATACCTTTATATCTCTATAAGCTATAAATATCTTTGAATAAAATTACATGTTTTCAATTGCATTTTCACACTGACTTGCAAATATCATGTTGGCTAAGGAGCCAGTTTGTAAAACGTAGCAGTAACAGTCAATTTACCCAAATATGACATAATTAATATATCAATATGTTGAGATTATTAACAAATTAACAAACCTCTTGTTCATGCCATCATGTGGTTTGGGAATATGTAGTTTTCATCTCCACGTAGGCTCGGTGCTGGGGATAATCTAAAAAAGAAATTTTGTAATGGCAATTCATCATCCATGTCTAAAAGGTTTCACATTCAAACTTTGATTAGTTCACTATGGTCACTTTCCAATAATGAAGTGGTCAGGCACAGTCATTTCCTCTGCTAGCTAAGAAGTGTAATTCAGTTTGACACTGGATTCACATTGCTCTGAGAACTCCACACTTCTCCATATATCTCCACATGTAGATATCATCCAGCATGTGAACGAGAGCAAGCACATTGTGGTTTTCCACAAGGGCCGCTTTTTCAAGGTGTGGATGTTTTATGACGGCCGCTTGCTGTTGCCCAGGGAGATTGAGCAACAGATGGAGAGGATTCTGGCGGATACATCCAAGCCTCAGGCTGGAGAGGAGAAGCTGGCTGCACTTACTGCAGGAGACAGGTGAGACAAGGCTGCACGATGGTGGCTAAGATGGTCATCAGCATTGTTTTGCTCAGTATGGAAATTATTTTATGTTATTATTCAGCCAGAATACCAGCTCCCTGTTCAGCAGTTTGACATTTTAAGTACCAGAGTAAATAAAGCTGAGATTAATGTCTGTGACGTTTCATGTGTTCGACTCACGTCCATGTGGGTTTCTCTGGGTTCTGTTTTCCTCCCACCTCCCAAAAGCACGCTGGCAGGTGAATCAGCTAAAATAAATGACACCCTAGGTATTCAGTGTTTTCCAGGGTTGGGCAACAGGTCCACTGCTTCCCTGACATGGATAAAGCATTTACTAAAGAAGAACAAATGATTGATTAATCTAGTTGGATAACTACCTAACTCACTAATATTACGATTCAACATCAATGAAGCCAAAAGTTACAATTATAATTTAAAATATGATTTATTGTGCAACCCTGAGTGAGGACACTGAAGGTATTGCACATGCAAAGCCTTGAGTCAAGACTTGAGTGTAACTTTGGCCTATTTGATCTGTGCTAAATTATTTGATCGCTGAATAGTGGAAAGCTAAACATGCATGTAATTACTGAAGAGACTCAGCTTTTCCAGGGTCATTGTAAATGCATTTTTATTATGAATATAAATGACTTTCTTCTTGTTTGCATCTTCTTCTTTCTCTCTGCAGAGTGCCATGGGCCAAGGCCCGCAATGAGTTTTTCAGTAGGGGAAAGAACAAACAGTCCCTGGATGCAGTGGAGAAGGCTGCCTTCTTCGTCACTTTGGACGACACAGAGCAGCGTTACGAGCCTGATAACCCTGTGCGCTCTCTGGACAACTATGCTAAATCTCTGCTTCATGGAAAATGCTACGACAGGTCTGGATATTGCTAAATTCTCAACTTCAAAGAAGTTGAATGTATTCAAGTGATGGTGTGTTTGTCCTAATGTTGGTAATGAGACTCCAAGTCTGAAGACTGTGTGTTTCATATGAAGATGAAATGTTAAATGTAAGTGTTTTTTTTTGTCATCCAGATGGTTTGACAAGTCCTTTAACCTGATTGTGTTTAAGAATGGCACAATGGGTTTGAATGCTGAGCATACCTGGGCTGATGCCCCCATTGTGGGCCACCTGTGGGAGGTGACTCTCTCAAAATCACCCATACATGCATTTTATGTATTATTACAGGGGTGGACAAATCATAAAATTATTAGCTAGCCTCTTGGGCAAATGGAAGCTCCAATGTGCTTCCCAGTCCCATGTTTAGCCTAGAAACTGACTAGGCTAAAAATTGTATGTAATGAGATATATTAATGTATAGTGAGCTAGTCAGCGATCTAGTCAGCAAGCTAGTTTGAACAAGTTGTTGGCCATCGTTTTAGCTGTGGTATGTCTTAGTCACACATGAAAGATATTTTTGCATGGTCCTGATTCTGATTCTGAGTCTTACATTCATGTAAGTTAATTAATTAGCCTAATAGAAATAATGCCCTGTAGTTATGGCATTTAGGTACATCACATCATTGTAAAACGTGTCGTCCCCCCATCGGGGAACTACAAAAGCAGAAACAAATTTTTAAAAAAAGGTGAATAGGCTGTCCACCTATGCTAGTGATTTGTCCACCCATGTTATCAGCAATTAATTAATTAATGAATGATTAATTAATGATTGGTCATGTATGTGTGTGTGCATGTGTCTGTGCATTGCAGCATGTATTGTCTATGGACCCTAAAAAGCTGGGCTACACTGACAATGGCCACTGCAAGGGCAAACCACATCCTAATCTGCCTGGACCCCAGCGCCTACAGTGGGACATTTCAGAGGAGGTATATAGTCATTCACATCTCGGCACCCGTATCTGTTTTTAGTTAAACTCTAACCATGGTTAATTTTGTGCTAAGCATTCTCAAGGTTAAGCTTGTTTACTTCTGACATGCAGACTGTATTAATGTGCTTATTTGCATTCTTTCATTAACAGCTTGTTGTGTCTAGTTAAAGGACACGGTCATTTGTTTAGGTATTTTTTTTTATGTTCATTTTCTCTTTTCTCCAGTGTCAGTCTGTAATCAGCAGCTCTCTGACGGTGGCTACTGCCTTAGCAGATGATGTAGACATGCACATCATCCCCTTCAACAACTTTGGCAAAGGTTTAATCAAGAAGTGCAAGACCAGCCCAGACGGCTTTATTCAGATCGCACTCCAGCTCGCTCACTTCAGAGTACATACACTAAACACTCTTCATAGCACTCTCAGTTCAGATTCTATGCTTCAGCTACTTAGGATCAGAGTGTTTATGTGACATTGTGACACTTCTTTCTTACCACAGGATAAGAGCAAGTTCTGCTTGACATACGAGGCCTCTATGACGCGTCTGTTCCGTGAAGGCCGCACTGAAACCGTTCGTTCCTGCACCATGCAGACTTGCGAGTTTGTTCATGCCATGATGGATGAAAAACAGACAGTAAGACCAGCTGCTCATCTTTTCACTGTTATTTGTTTTATAAGACTTTTGGTTTCACAGGCATTACCAGTATTTTGAAATGTACACTCACCAGCCACCTTGACAAAGGTATTACTCAGTAAGGTCTTTTAAGGAGGTATTTGATAAGGTAACACCAGAAAGACTTTTAGAATTTGTATCCCAAATGAATTAGAAACAATCTATATGCATGCTTACGTTGCTCAGTGTAAAATACCGTACAATTAAATGGTTTTACTTTTAAAATATCTCCTATTCAGTTGTGTTCATTTATTCATTTACCTGTTTGTGTGTGCTTATTCTTATGTTTATCTCCCCATGTATTAATTTATAAATTTTTATTAATTATGTATAACCTTACTCCTACCATGAATAGAGCACTTGATGCTGACATGGCATTAAACATGAAACACCATCCCTTCAACCGCCACTTTAATATGAGCACCTGTACACCTGCTAGTTAGTCATGTGGCATCAGTGCAATGCATAAAATCATCAGCTGGACTTTCTCCACCCTTTAACTGTTGAGTTTGTGTGAGCCTGGGCAGTGTAGCCACAGATTCCCATCCACGTCCAGGTTAGATGCTTTGTGCATTCTAAGACGCTTTTCTTCTCACCACGATTCTAAAGAGTTGCTGTAGCTTTCCTGTCAGATTAAACCATTCACTGCCACATTACATCATTAAACTCATTCTGCATATCAATCTATTTGTCATGATCTCCCCTGCAGATGGCGCTGCGGCGCGACGTGCACGGAGAGCCGGAGGGTGTGCGCGTGCGTGTGCTGTAAATGCGCATGGACTATAGGGACTTTGTTTACAATGGATACGTGCACGTGATTTGGTTTCTGTTCTGTCCCCTCCCTGTTTAGTTATTGGTGGAGGTGCGACGGTGTGTTTTTTTTCCAGCTGCCTGAGTTTGTTTGATTGCGTTTGTTATTTAAACCCCTTGTGTTGCTGCGCACGTCGAGCAGTATTAAATGTGTTAAGCGGTAACGGAGTGTATGGCTGTCGATACGGGTCAAGTTCCATGTGCTTTTCTCTTTTCATGCCATGATTCCAGTTTAATGTTTAGACCTCGTTTTATGTTTGACCTTTGTTCGAGAAAAGAAGCCTTTCATCTGCACTTGCTTTCCGCCTCCGAGTCTGTAACGTAACACTATTACCCCAATTAATTTTTTTAAACAAAGATGCCTACTTATGGATATGAAAACAGGACATTATTGTTGTACTACATTCAAAGCTATATATAGCTTGTATATTAGCTATACATCATTACAGTGTAGTTAATGTAAGAGACAGAGAAAATGATAAGGAGTTTGATATTCTGCCTGTATAAATAACAAAATCATTCTTTTCTAATTCTTCATTCAGAGAGAGGAAAGGCTGAGACTTCTGAAGGTTGCAGCAGAAAAGCACCAGGACCTCTATAGAATGGCCATGACTGGCAAAGGGATTGATCGCCATATTTTCTGCCTCTATGTCGTGTCCAAGTACTTGGGAGTTGACTCAGCCTTCCTCAAAGAGGTGAGATCCCACAGCCACAAACCTTCTATAAACAGTCAATTTAGGCTGCTGATGTGAGATAGTTTACAAGACAAAAATGATACAGAGTATATTGTCTTGAAGTACATGAACTGAAATAGTTCTTGTCTTTTGTATGTGTGTAGGTGCTGTCTGAGCCATGGAGACTGTCCACCAGTCAGACTCCTCTACAGCAGGTAGACCTCTTTGATTTGAAGAAGCACCCAGAGTATATCACCAGTGGAGGTGGCTTTGGACCGGTATGTCCACATGCACAAAGTAATAGAGCTCAACTGTGCACATTTTAATCTGGTACTCGAAAGGATGACTCTCAGTTGGTACAACATGACAATCATCAGTAGCTCTAGTAATTAAATTTAAACTGAAATCAAACTGAAATACAAATTCTTATAAATAACTACTAACACCTAATTAATATATAGAAGGTCATGTTTATTAAGATTTATATCCCACTTCCAAAACAGCGGCTTTAGGGTTTGTTTTTATGGTATATATATATATATACCAAGCCAAACCAAGCCTTATAGCAAATAAAGCAGAGGTGCTAGCAATAATGGGCCAGCTATACAATTTCCAATTTTTATTCAGCCAATATGAATAAAATACCCCTGACAGAAAAGCCAATTCATATTTTGCGCCTGGCAATGATTATTTTTTGCTTTCCTAAGTGAATCCTGATGCATGGCAGTAACACCTGTGATTTGTGATTTAATGTTCAGGATTACATTTTGCATAGAACTGTACTGTGGGAAATGACGTTAGTCTGTTTACATCCTTTCTTCCAGTGGCATTGTGTATTTCTTACTAAGTCATTAATGAATGAAAATAGATGTTTAATATTAATAGCTTGGTCTTAGTACAAGGTGTTCAGAGTAAAAACTGCAGGCTTCTATAGGAAATTTGTTTTACCACATGCACATTTTTCTGATCATAGGTGGCAGATGATGGTTATGGCGTGTCATATATCATTGTTGGAGAAGACTTAATCAACTTCCACATATCCAGCAAGCGTTCCAGTCCAGAGACTGTGAGTATTACACTTCTTACTGTTACCAAATGAATGCATTTGGAATTTGCAGTGTTCACTGACTGTCCATCTTCATAGGACTCTCACCGCTTCGGGAGCCACATTAAGCAGGCCATGCTCGACATTCTTGATCTTTTCCAGTTGGACAAGAAGGCTGTCAGCTAATCTGTTCTTCTCTCTCCATATATAAAAAGGGTTTCATTTCAGTGAATTGCTCTACATGTTAGAAGATTGTAAAAATTGTTGATTTGTAATTTATGATTGACAAAACAAGAGATGGGGATATTAAATATCATAAATAATGCATGGGAAAGGAAATTATGTTTATGTTGTGTTCAGGTTTTATGTGTGTAAACTGAAAGGAACTATTTAGTGGGCCCTCGTTTATAATGGATTGCACCAGCCTTCCTTTGTCTTTTAGTAAACACGCTGAATTTCTCAGCTTACAGAACCCATCTCTTCTTTTATATAGAACTGAATGGCAGTTGCAACTTCAACACCAGATAACACTCTGGGGACAAAAACCCATTATCTTTTTGTGCTGTGTCAATGCAAAGCAAATTCAGTGCAATGTTTTTAACGGGTATTTTACTGAACCTGAGGGACATGTGACAGTGGCTGTGCTGAAGGACAGCCACTAGGGGGCGTCCTTAGAGAATTTACGCTTGGAGCATTTACTTGAAGGAAATTATTTTAAAGATATCACTGTCATTAGATTTCTTATAGAAGTAAGTAATTACACCTGATATAAGATTGATATATAATATAGTGAATTATATTACAGATATATCCATTAAAAGTGTTCATTAAAACCAATTCCTGTAAGCACAACTCAGGCAAGTGTTTCTGATTCTGCATTGTGAGGTGGAAAAAACAAAAAACCCCGGGTACAAGCAGTGAAAGCACACAGAAGCTTTGTGAATGGTTAAAAAGTCTCCAGAATTAAACTGTTCAGGTTACTGCAAGTCTTTTCAAATGAGTCTACAAACAATTGATAAATGAATTGTTTGTGTGCTGTTCATTCTGAAAACATGCTATATATGTATCTATTGTTTTCTGTAATTCATGAAAAGGTTGTACCCATGAGTTTCTTTACTTGATTAGTCTGAATGGAACGTGTAACTGAACTGCGTTGTATATGGTAACTAATGTATTTTATATGGCATTATCCACAGAAACAGCTGTCATACCACAAAACAATAAAACGTGTCAAAGAAGAACTGTCTGCTGTATATCGAGCCAATATTGTAGAAAAACACATTAAGGCTGCAAGATATTGGTATTGCGAAATCTCCAAGATATTGGTTAATCATATCAGAAAGAAAAAGAAAAGTGTAGGCCTAGATAATGTATATGCAATGAAGGAATTTGGCAAATCCTAAATATATAAAACAGTTAAATCTGTATTTAAATCTTCCCAGAACTGAATTCCAAATCATTTAATCTCAGTGTTTAATTCTTTTAGATGTTCTTTAGATGTTGCTCCACCAAACGGAAAGTAAAAATAAGTATATTTTGTTCTTATTTAACAAAAATCTATCATTGTTGATACTGAAACTTTGTATAAAAGACATTTATTAAACATGGAAGCAGTCTCCAGTGTCAGTACAACGGTGAAGATTTCTGCCACAGAAGAAGCGTCAGGATATTACAATATATTTTGTGTAGTAAGCTCTTAGTGTATGCAAATAATATGGTTCCTAAAAATCAGCTTAACTCCATTTGAAGGTCTTATAGATTTTTCTAGATTCTAGATTCAAATTTTGATGGTTTAAAGAGCACTTAAAAGCATATTAAAGATACAGCACATTTGTGGTTTTAATTTTTTTTTATTGTTTAAAAAAATCAGACTGATTTATAGCCTTATGTTTCATGTAAAAAAAAAAAAAAAAGGCCCTGTCCTTCACCTTAACTTACCCTTGGTCTAGTGAACACCTTTTGGTAACTTTTTGATCTTCCACCATCTGTGACATCCCATCCATAAGGTCATGTAAAACCATATGGGGCATTCTGTTCTGAGAAAATAATCAATTTTTATATATATATATATATATATATAAATTGATTATTATATATACTTATTCACGACTGTATACTGCATATATATATATATATATATAAATGCAGTATACAGTCGTGAACAAATAAGTACACCCATGGACGTTGTTGGCTTTTTTTGACATATTTGGACAAGCAAACGCTTGATCATTTTTGAAACAGTGCCTATTAAAGTTGACCTGATGAACAAAACCACAAAAAAAATAATAAAATCACTTTTTCAACCATTTATTCAAAAGATGTGATATTCTTCTGTGGAAAAATTAAGTACATCCTTGTACTGCTCCCTTTATCCACAACAAGATGTCAGAAAGGAGGAAATGGAGCAATGAATGGAGGCAAAGAGAAGTTGTTTGTTCAAACCAGTGATCTGAGAAGCCATGAGATCTGATAACTGAATCCAGCCATTTAGTATTTAATACAACAGACCTAATCCTGACCTCTGGTATCTGGTATGAACTCCTGTATTGAGGCTAGTAGGAGATGAAACTGAGTCCATTCTACATGGTAGATTACAGTATATCAAAAACCCGGTCAGGGTTTAGCTCCCAATGATCTGGTGATTAGTATCAAATGCTGCAGATAAGTTTAGAAGGATAAAGTCTGAGGGCATAGAGTATTCTTGGCCTTTCTGTGGAGCTCCAATGACTGCAAGGAGGGCAGTTTCAGTATCCAGGCTTGTTGGCATTCAGTAGGTCAGTCTGAGACTTGAAAATAGCTAGGTGATAACTGCACATTTAAAGGTCTCTGAGAGTTGTGGAATGAAGAAAACATGTTTGTAGGGACATTTGTGCATTAAAATTAATTTGTAAATTAAATGAAGGACCAGCCCAAGCCATTTTATTATTGGTTAATAGGCCAAATACCTCCAAGTTTGTAACAAATTTCAAAATGTCATTACTACTGCTAGGTGACTCCATGGAAAATAATGCAATTTTAAATGGCAACCCATTGATGCATATCTTATTGTGATGGGACGTAGTCATAGGCGGATGCAGATCAAGAACTCTTTATTCAAAGCAATCACAAACTTAAAGCATACAGAGCAAATAGCATATCCGTACTGGCATTAACACTTTTCCCCTAATACTACGACTAACCGATAACCCTATAAACATATAGATAAACAGATAAACACTTTCACATATAAACAATAACACGCGCTGAGCTCTAAAAACTCACCATCTAAATAGCTAACATAATCAACCATAATAGTCCACACCTGCGCTAGATCACCATGGTTAAGCTAACCCTTAGCCCGGAAGTGCACGTTCCAAAATAAAAGTCCATTGAAAGTCAACTGAAGCGCCACAGCGGCCTCTAGCGGCTGTGATGTAACAGAACTCTCCTCCAAAGGGTGCTCCTCCCGGAGTACCCAAAAACCCCC
>JAOUWY010000015.1:9728581-9738916 GCA_025728095.1 Prietella phreatophila | reverse complement strand
GTTCCAGTCACTGGGAGGTTGTGAGATGGTCAGGGACACACCATGACCTCTAAAGCAGGGTCTTCAACCCTCCACGGCTCAGACTTTATATGTGGCTTGCTTTGCTTTGCCTCACTTGTCACCCCTTTTTTTTTCTTGGTTTAAGTCACTTTTAATCAAACGCCTCCGAATCTCTTCAGGTACACATTCATCCAGACACGAGCAATTTCAAGAAGAAGCAGAGTACCGATCTGTGGGCGTCTTCTTCTACAAAGAAACAAGGTATGTACATTTATTTACTTTATTTCACAGCAAAGATGGAACCAACATGGCATGAATATGTGATTGTTTAGGTGTTCGGGTATAACCTGTAGGCAACTGAACCGTTTTAATTATATATTCATAACAACTTATTCTAACTTTAATTATTACACGTAAATGTACACTTACTATATTACGGTATTATAGTAGAAATGACCTGACTCTTATCGTCATATCGTTTTGATAGTTTATACCAACTTCATCTCTTTTTTTTCTTCTTTTTTTTTTTTCTTTTTGTGTGTGTCACAGGCAATGTGCTGAGTTACTGGTGTTTCTCCCCGGGATTCAGCATGCAAGACCTGCTCAGACAGGAAGTGCGCTGCATCATCCTGACTAGTGGCACCCTGTCGCCCCTGTCGTCCTTCACCTGCGAAATGCAGATGTACGTTCTCACACGGTTCTCCTTTGTCTTCTGTTAAAGCCAGGCAATACAAAGTAGCCCAAGCACATCATCTCTCCTTTACAGCCCCTTTCCCGTGTGTCTGGAGAACCCTCACATCATTCAGAAGGACCAGATCTTTGTTAGCGTTATCGACAAAGGCCCGGACGGCGTGCAGCTCAGCACAGCCTTCAACAGGAGGTGTGTTTCAGACAGTGTGTCACTTTCAGCTTGCTTGCATTGGTATTAGGTCAGATTTAACCATCTGGCATTACCTCTGCGTGTTGCACGTTAACCACAGTGTGTGTGTGTTCCTGTGAAGGTTTCTTCCTGAGAACATGGCATCATTAGGAAACACTATTGGTAAGAGATGAATCTTTAATTAGGTGTTCTAACATTAGAAACATTTAATATTTAGAATTAAAGTGCAAATCACGCACGCACACAAACGATGCCCTTTTTAAAAAAAAATATAATGTGCTTGTTACTGACAGTAAATTTGACTCGAGTGGTTCCTGATGGCCTGCTAGTGTTTTTCCCTTCATATCCGGTGTTGGATAAGACGCTGGAATATTGGAGGGTGAGCTTCCTCTGTGGATACTTCGGCCTGTTCATTCTAAATAGATATAGGATTTTACAACGTTTCTGTAAAATTAGCTGACTTTTACAATGGCACAACATTTCTTCTTCTTCTTCTTCTTCTTATTATTAAGAGCTGCAAAAATGGCAGAAAAAACCCTTAAAAGTCAGAACCTTGTTCCTTGTTTGACCCCCAACAGTCTAGCGGCCATGCAGACCGCATCGAGTCGATGAAGCCCATGTTTGTGGAACCCAAAGGAAAAGGTACCTTTACAGAGGTATGTCTCTGCCGATTCTCGTAAGGTTGTAGTATAGATTTTGGATTTAACGTTCGAATTTTGTATTCTTGTATTCAAGTGTATTTTTGTAGTATTTTGTATTCAAACGTGTGCACTCGGGCCAACATTTTAACATCACACTGATATGAGGTATCCCTGAAAAACCTGACAGAAGAGCAGTCGTCTTCTTAGCCCCTCCTCCTCCCCGAGAAAAAGAATGAAATAAATAGATGATCTGATCGACATGTGAATCTGGAATGATTGACAGTTGTGCAGATGTTTTTGATTTTTTCGCTCGGTTGGAAGATGTGCTGAAGCAGTGCTCTCACGCCCGGTCATGGTAGGTTTTGAGAACATCAATATGGGAAGGAAAATGACCAGGGGTGCCGCTGAGAAATTTCGGCCGAAGGTAGTCAGAAATAGCACTTGTCTGGAAAAGAAAAGAAACAAAAATTAAATGTGCCAACAACATAGTGTCAAATCTAACACTTAAAAAGGCCGACTGTGGTTCAGTTGGTAGAGCGGGTTGTCCACTAATCGTAGGGTTGGCGGTTCGATTCCCGGTCCAAGTGTCCTTAGGCGAGACACTGAACCTCAAGTTGATCCCGATGGCAAGTTAGCGCCTTGCGTGGCAGCTCTGCTACCATTGGTGCGTGAGATTGGGTGAATGAGACAGTGTAAAGCGCTTTGGAACTGTTCAGGTTTAAGTGCAGGCCATTTACCATTTAAATGGTAAATGGCCTGTCCCGTGCAAAAGTCTGCATGCTTTTTATTGAAGACTGCTTATTTATGCATAATTAAAGTCCAGTATTACAAAACATAAATATTAAAGTCCAGAATTACAAATCAAATATTTACAGATTTAAATCTGTTTTTTTTTTTTTTTAAACTGTTGAGGCCTTTTGTATGATTTTGCACGAAATACATTTCCCCATCATTATTGTTCATTATTGTCATAAATCACACCAAGCTGGGCTTTTATAGAAGAACATCTGTAATAACCCAGAAAACCTGAAATGACTCGGAATTGCTCACAGACTCCATGTTTTCTAGGTGATTGATGGCTTTTATGACAAGATAAACGACTCCAAGTCAAACGGAGGGAGCTTCTTTGCTGTATGTAGAGGAAAGGTAGGGAAATTGAGAGGTACTGTAGGCATCTTAAATATCGGTGTGTACGTCTGCCTTTCAGTGAAAACTCCTCTTTTACTGTTTGCTCCCAAGGTGAGTGAAGGGTTGGACTTCGCGGACACCTATGGCCGTGGAGTGATCATCACTGGTCTTCCTTACCCTCCAAGAATGGACACCAAGGTGGTGCTGAAGATGCAGTATTTGGATGAGATGTTCAGAAAGAAAAGCAGTGGTGTAAAGGTAGCTCCTTCCATTCAATTATTTGTTGGCTCACTTTAGTGTAAATAAAAACGTATATGCACTGTTTGTACTTGTTTTATGCATTAACCAGCCTGTGAGGGATTGTGATCTACATCCAGTACATGTACATGCACTAACTGTCAGTCCGGTATATATGCTAGCCTAATGGCTTGTGTATACGGTCTTTCCACCTGTTCATCATTTTTTTATTTTTAAAGCAAAGGGTTGTCACACCAAATGTTTAGTTTGTTTAGTCTATTACTGCCAGGTTCGGGGAGTAACGGAATGCATGTAACAGCGTTACGTAATCAGGATTACAAAAAAACTGGTACCTGTAATCTATTTTTAAAAAAACCCAAAAAACACAAAGTAATCCTATTACAGGTATATTTAGTAAAAAAAAAAAAAAAAAAAAAAAAGGAATACTATAAAGATTCCAATTGGTTTTAAATGGAACAAATTGCAATCCTGATAGTATTCCTTTTTTTTTTTTTTTTTTTTTCCAAACTGTAACTGTAACTGTGGCAGATTGCCATACAGTTACCATTTTAAAAAATCCTGATTATGTAAAGCCGTTACATGTATTCCATTACTCTCCAAGTCACAAAAGAGCCAAGGACAACATCAAAGGACCTACAGGCCTCTCTTGCATCAATAAAATCAGTGTTCATAACACCACTATCTGAAAGATACTGGACTAAAATGTTATCCATGGAAGAGTGGCGAGGCGAAAACCACTGCTAACCCAGAAGAACATTAAAGCTCATCTGAATTTTGCCAAAACTTGACTGATTAGTCAAAGGTGGAACTGTTAAACGGGCAGTTCATGCTCAAAAACCTTCCAGTGCGGCTGAGGGTCAGTTCGGCAAAGAAAAATGGGTCAAAATTCCACCACAGTGCTGTGTAAGACTGATCTCCAGTTATCGGAAGTGTGTGGATTCAGTCATTGCTGCTAAAGGTGGCACAACCAGATTGTAAGTTTAAGGGGGCAACTAATTTTTCACATTGGTGATAGGTGTTGGATAACTTTTACTTCAATGAAAGAAAGAAACTGTATTGTGTGTTTACTCAGGTTGCCTTTGTTTTATGTTGTATTTTGTTTGAATATTTCAAACTATTTAGTATGCAATATACACAAAAACAGAAGAAATCAGAAAATATTTTTTCACCGCACTGTATATGGTATGACCTTCACAGTCACCAGATCTCAACCCAACTGAACTTGAAGATTATGGAAAAATGTGCTAGACTGCACTCTATAACCATTATCAAACATCAACTGAGGGAATATCTTTTGGAAGGATGATGGTCATCTCTCCAGAGCAGTTCCAGAGACTTCCAGAGTAGAATCTATGCCAAACTGAGGCCAGAAGTTGATTTACCTTTTAATATGTCGTCCATCTGCATATCAACCCCAATGCAAGTAATGACATGGACATCAATTACATGCAATTCTACTTGTTTTTCCATAACAATCTTCTTTAGAGTTTCAGAAAAGGTTTCTCTGAAGATTACAATTATTAGCACTTTGTTACAGAACCAATTCTGCAAACATGTGAAAAAATCTGTACTTTGGCCATAGTGGAATATTTTATTTAAAACAGAGAGAATTTTTTTTTTTTCATTACATTTTTTTTAGTGGCAGGTGCACTACATAGTGGACCCTGCACACCATCATTCATACACACTAGCCATGATAACACACTTCAGTTATCTCATCCAATTCTAATCTGCCATGATAAATTGAGGAAACTTCAAAGTATGCCAAAGAATTCATCTTATTTAAGAAAGGCTTCTTTGTGAGCCTCACATATCTTTTATTAAAGGAAAATGGAAAATAATAGGATACTAATGTTTGATGGAGAAAAAAGTTACTTTGGTTAACAAACTCAAATGTAAACAGATAAAAACAGATGAAAATATATAATATTGCTGTTATTACAGTTCAAATGAGAGCAACCTGTCTTAAAGGCAGGTATATAGTAAACCTTAGGACATATTATACTTAGATTATGGAAGCTTATGGTGGTATAATAGGGTCCTACATTTAGAAAAATACATAGGCAATTCTTTCTTTATATACCTCCCCTAAAGTCACTGAAATACTATATATACAAGAAATACAAGAATGCAGATTATTACCAACTAAAATAAACTGAAATAAATTCATAATTTGCCTTAGGTACACAGATGTGTGTAGCTTACGAGATTTACTATTATTGGGTGTGTAAAGACAATTTTAAAATGTTTATCATTCCGTCATCTGCTCTACAGAAACTACTGATGTATATAACAGTCCTAGGCATAAACTGGGTGACAATGTCACAACCACTTTTATGGCACAATACTTTTGAAGTGATTGAAAGCTAACATTAGTTAGAATGTTTTTTTTTTTTTAATTCATGAAATATGACATAAAATTTATACAATTAAATTCAAAAGTTTACATAAGTACTCGGGCATTTTGTATGAGGCAGATAGTAACTGTAGCACTTTTTTTTATATATATAAATTGTCCTTCCACTTCAGAGAGTAATGAGTTCATTAGTTCAAGCACAAGAATGCGAAAAAGATGTAAAGTTGACTGAAGTGAAAGAATGTCAGTGCTTGTGAATCATCCTGCCATGAGGATGAAAAATGAGAATCAGTTAATCACAGACGCAGCGAAGATAACGTAATGATAAACACTTGGTGTGCCAAAATCAACCCTTTGGCGCATTAATATAAAGAAAGAATCAGCTGATTGTCTTATTTAAGACATTGTCTCACGGAAAAAAGTGATAAAGATGAACCTGTTCCAGTGTAATCACTTTCTCTGTGAAACATGGCTGAATGGGCATGTGTGTCTGCCAAGGGAACTGTTTCAACTGACTTTAAATCTACAAGATTAAAACCATTGACTGCACCGAGCACTAACCTGAGACACTGAGGCACTTCTGGAGAGTTCTCTCCAGGGCCAGAAAGTGAAATGTTCTTGACTGGTTAAATCAGCAGGAACCATGCGAAGCCAGAGTTTCACTTATTGAAGACAAGACAAAAACTAAATAAAAAAAAATCTCCTTATACAAACATGAAACTAGTTGCATGGCACAACACTAAGACACCACTTTGTGTCCAGTGGCTCAAGGACAATCAAACAGTCATTGATTGCAGCTTACCGAAGTACTAAACACAAGAGGTATATTTAAAATTATGTTAAACTGTACACTTTCTTCTGGTCCTCTGAAATAACAGTCATTTCTGACAGTATTTTAAGTCAGATATAGACAAGACATAACCTCAAATTAAAGCTGACAATTTCCACTTTAACCTGATAATTATCTTCATTTCAAATCCAACATGCTGGAGTACATAGCCATAATAACTAGAATAGACTGCACAACATACACATCTATTGTCTGTGTGTGGGTTTTGTTTGGGTTTTTTGGGCCACTGCTCTGGCCAGCAGCTCAACATTTTTATGTTTTAAAGTGGCGCAATTAAAGAGGTTTTAGGCAGCTCACTAATCCGGCATGTCCTTTAGCATGTTGGGATTCAAATCAGGTGACCCTTTCAGCTTAAAACACTGTTACATAAAGTTCGATACCCTGGTCATAATAGGCACATGATATTAATAATGTCCTTTAGTTAATGCTGTGTCCTTTGTTGTAATCTAATTCTCTTCAGCTGTGTGGAACACAAATTATCACGTTCACCTTTTAGCTGCTGATGTTTAGCTCTCTTCGACACACACGAATGCGTAAACGGATATAAACATGCACAAGAAAAAAAAACCCAACACAAATAAAGATGTTTTGTGAGTGTGAAAGAGAAAGCAAGTGTTTGTGTGCATTACATTTGGACTTCAGCTGCTCTGACATACATGCCTTTCATAGTCAGCTAGTAGTCCAGAGTCCCATGGGTCTCTACAATAGCCCTTCAATGAATACCGTTAACCATTTGCATCTATCTGCATGGCATCTGTCCACCCGATCGAGCTCACACCCAAAAATAAATGCACAAGGTATTATAATCACTGTGATTCTGGCCTTGTCTCTCTTTTAATAGCACAAAAGACAAATGTTAAAAGTCAAGGAATTCTGGTAGGACCCTAGGTACATTAAATTCCATTGATTTATTTTTTTCTACCTAAAAATCAGAATTAGACCTTGAGTACTGAGTTGTAAGACATTCTGCATCATTTGTTTATTCACTATAAGACACCCTCGAGGACGAGAGATGGAGTGTGATGTGTATAGGTAATGTGAACAGCATTGACGTTGATGTGGAGCCCCCTCTTTATCGTTTCTCACCTGACGAGCCCAGGAAGTAGCGCTCTAGGACTGAACCAAAGCCAGAGGGGTTGTCCCTCAGGTCACTGACACTGAAAGGCTGCATTGAAATATCCACATCATTTATTGGCCACCGCAGTGCTTGGACACTGGCCCCACCATACCATGATACATTATCCATAGAGAAGCAGTCCTGGGAAAGAAAGACACAAAGACAGAGTGAGAGACAAAGAGAAAGTTAAAAACCCAACATCAATTTGTGGATTTTTTTATGTGGAGTTTTACTGTAAAATGTGGCATTAATAGTCAGATGTATAAAAGTCTAGATTTGTTTTTCATCCATAACTGTACCTGTCTTGCTCACCCGGTTTATTTAACATGCAAGACTGAGCACATGACAAGGCATTATGCAGGTAGGGAATGTACAGACAGAAGGGATTAATCTCTGAAAACCTTTGAACCGCTTTAGGATTAGGCTATTGTATGACAAAGAGAGAGAGTTCCTTGGGCACAGGAATCCTAATGTGAATTAAAGCGTGTGAACTTGTCCTGTAAACTACACCATGTTTGGTTAAAAAATTCATTCATTCAAACTAAAATTTTATTGATCACTCACAACCATACACATGTAATGAAATGCTTTTTATGACTGTCTGTGACATATAACAGACTTTACATAGATCAGAATTTATTTGTGTACAGTTAGAAAAAGGGAAAATACATAGTGTCCTAGAAGTCTCCATAAACAGGGAACTATGTATACCAGCACCATGTCGTTGTGCCTTCGTCAGGGCATATTTGTGGACGTCCACTTCTCGGTTGGTCCGCAACACTTCCAATCTCTTTTACCATGTCAATAACAGTGTTGTGTGTGATGTGCTTGCCGTGTTTCCTGTTAAAGTCCATCGCAATCTTGCAAAAGCTTCCAGATCCAGCCATGAGTACGATTTTAATACACAATATGATTCTTTTTGTCAAATGCATTCTTAAAGGCAATTTTATATATATTTTTAAAAGCTTGTATGAAATGTATGAAACATTTTGGAAGACATTTCGCCTGTGTATGGAGACTTTTGAGACAGTCTGTATTTACAAACGTAAGGATATAAAGATGGGTGGCAGCAACAGCAACTCGAATTGTGATAAAGTGCAGATATGTAATTAATATGTATAATAACTGATGATAATATGACTGATATTATGATTCTTTAGCATTATGATACACTTTGCACTTTTCATGTGTCAGTGTTTTGGATGCCTGCTCATTGTTAATAGAATGGAGAGAATGGGTATTTGTGCTGCTTGTGGCTGAACAATTAAAACTTCTATTAAACTGATAATCATTTCTGCTATATCAGAAGTTCTTGGCGCGCAAGATAGTCATCATGCGGCAAAGATGTTAGAAACTGTGCAATCATGTGCGACACGCACGCTACCTTGAGCTCCACATGGCAGTGCACCGGGGTCCAGGTCACGGTGTAGCACTCTGTCCCGGCCTCTTCGCCGACGTCCAGAGAAATCCTCACGTCGGCCACCGAGTCCCACGTGTAGCAGAACTCGGTCTTGTTAAACCAACAAAGGTTGCGCACGAACGGCGCGTCAGCCTCAGCGCCGCCTGCGTGTCCCAGGTCGATCTGCACGAACGTCTTGTCCTCAGTGAGCGTCTGCACCACAAGCGAATGCGCCCTGCGCTCCCACACCAGCCCGCTGAAACTACCCTTCAGGATCCAGTTCTTGTTGGGCTGGTCCACCACTTGCCAGTAAATGATGCCGATGGTCATTACGAAGAACACGGCCACGCCGAGACACGCCACTGCCCCCTTCCACGTCTCGTTCATCTCCTTGTGCCCTGTGTCCCACGTTACCTCCGGGATGGGGCTCGGGTTCCTGATTCGCGCGTGCGGCATGTCGGTCGCAGCTTTCGGGCGGAGAAACAAATCTAATCAGTCGTGGAGTCGTGGAGAAGTCCTCGCACGCCTCATCGTGTCATTTACAGGATCACAGAAAAAGCCTGTCGTCTCAGAATGTTCTGGATAATGTCCCTGGTTGCGTATTAGTCACACCATGGAAAATCAGTTTCCACAGCGCACCTAAGTAAAGAGAGAGGGAGAGAGAGAGAGTGTGTGTGTGTGAGAGAGAGAGAGAGAGAGAGAGAGAGCGAGAGAAGCCCTGATTTATATTATACTGCTCTTAGCAGTAGTATTAGTGACAGGACTGATCACAGAGGAGTGAGCAGTCTGTGCTTTTGGGAGCAGAGTCTGCGAGCGGCTCCTCAGCCGCGTTATTTGCTTGCCCTGCACTTTTCGCTCCGGAGTCTGACGTAACCGCCAAGCGCTTCTTCAGATTCAGGACGGTGGAGAAGAGAGAGGGGGATGAGGTGCTGAGGGAGTTGGAAGCCTCATATTCCCCGGCTGACCGCTTTGGGGAACAGAAATGAGTCTCTCATGCATGAAGCCAGCAATGCGCTCTCTCCAAAAACGCATTTGGTTAAGGCGCGCGTGGCTGTCTTCTTCTTCTTCTTCTTCTTCTTCTTCTTCTTCTTCTTCTTCTTCTTATTATTATTATTATTATTATTATTATTATTATTATTATACGTTTATTAATATAAAAAAACTTTCTAAGATTAGAAAGCCTGTCACTCTGGACTCTAAGTGACTGAAGGTATGTTGTGAGTTCACTGATGGATCCTCCAGATGCGTTTTCTGCGCCACGACTGTTTTAACCTTGGCACTTTTAATGTGGACTTTTTTGTAACCCTGCACAACGGAATTTCAGCACTATAATTTAATTTAATCAACTGATTTAACGTGTTTTTATTAAAGCCGGTGGATATTTTAGATGGATTTATATGCTAAAGTGGCCCTATAAAGTGTACTAAAACTAGTTTGCAATAGAATTAACTATGGCTTAAAGTCTAGAGAAGTCTGGCTTCGTGCAGCAGTTTCCAAGTAGGCCTATTTTTGTTTATGGAAATGCACAGATGAAGTTGTAAGAGTCTCTTAAACTATGCACCAAACCATACATTTTAATTAAACACACCCATATGAGACTTTTCCTGTTGTTGTGGATAATATAGCTATTTATATCCCTTTCTAATACAGGACTATTGGGCTTGTATTACAAACATACACACACAGACACACACACTATTAGGAAT
>JAOUWY010000015.1:9717644-9727690 GCA_025728095.1 Prietella phreatophila | reverse complement strand
AGAGAGAGAGAGTGTGTGTGTGTGTGTGTGTGTGTGTGTGTGTGTGTGTGTGTGTGTGTGTGTGTGTGTGTGTGTGTAGGAATGCATGCGCAGAGGTCAGCATGTGTGGCTAAAGTCAAGTTCAACTTTGCAAATGTAGTGATGGTTTGCTGTCAAAGTTGCACTGGGGCCATTTCCAGTGACCAGGTGTCAGTTTATAGGTGTCAACTACTCCATTGAGCAGTAGACTACTATAAATAAAAGCTTGACTGAGTGCTGCCGTACTCTACTTTCCATAACCTGGGGGGATTGTTAGAAAAAGTGAGATATACCTTGAATCCGTTCAGTAATAGATTGTTTTAGAAGAGAGCCGGACTGACTTCAAAATGTCTGTATAATTCATAGTGTGGAATTAAAAGTAAACTGTAAATTTTATTTTAATTGAAACACAAGGATAACTGTTTACTTAGTAAATGAATAATGAATACCTGTCAACTGTTCAGTGGCCTCTTCTGGTATCATTATACCATGTATGCAAAATCCACATGTGGATGTGGACCACCAACCGTGACATAGATGGCTGCAGATCTTTTTTCATGTGTATTTGCGTAATCTGATATCCCAATCAGGGCATTGTGGGAAAATGTAAATGGCACAGACTTACCTTGAGGGATTGTAAAATGGTGTTTGAAAAACGTAATAAAGCTGCAGACCTTTACAAGCAAAAATATTAATTTCAGCTAAAGAGGTTTTCCATCTTCCTGTCTGGATCTTCAATTTACAATTTCTCCTTCCTTTTGGACATTTAATATGAGCCTAGTCAGAAAACTTTCCAGAGCTTTTTCTTTCCTTCTGCAACCAGAGTCTTAGCCACAGCACAAACCAAAGTGAGAGTATCTTTCTCTCAGGCATTTTCTTTTTACAATCTATTTTTATCCTTCTAAATTATTATGTGCTTTACAGACAATAGAATTATTTAAATGTCAGGATAATTAAGCAAACTAAAAGTCATAATTTATAAGTTATGACTGAGACGATGTTTACACAGCAGGTTTGGAGAAAGTGCACACAGAATGATATTCAGTGTGACTAAAGGAACTGTACATGTTAAACTAAGCATTGCAGGTCTATTTTTACATAAGCAAACAATACATATCTGTACCAAAAAATAAACATTTACAGTAAGAACAAGAAATTGACCATGTATTAATAAAGGAAGTTCTGTCATTTGAAAAGAAGTATGTTATTGCATTAGGGGACAGCTTCAGTCACAAACAAACTGCTTGGTCAAATCTATAAATATAAGAGTGGGAGAACAGTGTGAGACCAGACCTTTGGATGAAGGTTGAGTCGGGTCGAGTTGCATGTGGACATCTTTTCTTTGCACACCCTTTGCAAAACATTGGCGACTTATCAGGAGACTCATGCACTTTGAATCCACTGCAGGGACCTGATCCAAAAACCGCATGGCATCCGAGACCACTGGTGCTCACTGACTATCAAATGTTTAGCCAAGCCATTGTTTAGGAAACAAGAGCTGACTGTGAGACCTGGAAAAAACAACAACAGACACCATCCTCTAATACAGTAGAAAGAAACACAACATTAAGCTAACATCTTTTGTGACATTATTTCCAATTAATCCAACGGATTCGTACACATGGTTTGAAAATTATCAATTTATTGGGTCCGTTTAATGAGATTAACATGTTTCAGAGCTAACACTGCTTACAAAGGCAGGTTTATTTGAGGGGCAAACTATCTGCATGGCCATAAAGCATTCATAGGACTTTCTGTTGGCTGAAAAGTTTTGAGTGCCATCAGTACTAACCATCGCTACTAATTACATTTTCAAAATAAATTTCAGCAGCCAGACATCGTTTCAGAAAGCAGATCATACTACCAAATGCAATATCCAATACCTTTGTATACACATCTTTCAGAAAATAGTAGTGTTATTTTAATGGTTAATGGATCTGTCTTTTATAGAGGTTCCACTACAGGGTGACGCAACTGCTGCATGGGGGGCATGAAGGCTTATTGGCACACATGCCTTGTATCTCTGGGTTTGGGGGTTAGGGTTAACCCTAACCCTAGGTTAATCCCACCCTTGCCCTGTATACATGGAGTTTGCTTGGTCTCCCCATGCGTTTTGGGTTTTCTCCAGTTACCCTGGGTTTCCACACCCCCAGTCCAAAGTCATGTGTTGTAGGCTGATTGGCGTTTCCAAAATTGTCTGTAGTGGGTGATTGTGCCCTGTGATGGTTGGCACTCTATCCACTTTCCCTGAGTTCCTTGGGATAGTCTCCAGGCTCCCTTTGACCCTGTTTAGGATAATCAATATAGAAAATGATGGATGGATGGAAAACCACAGCTGTAGGATTCAGAAAAAGTACTAAGTGGTACTTTTCCCCAAGGGTACAACTTAATGATATATCATTTTTACCTTTAGTATTTAATAGTATCTTTAAAATGACTTAACAAGTACAACTTGTGTCTATAATTAGCTTTTAGTGTAAACCTGTGAAGGAACATTATTTATACCATCCCAGTGACACCCACCCCAGTGACAAAGACAGATACAGTTTACTCCCTTAGTTTGTATCAAGGAACGTTTTAGAGTGCTACATGGAATTATTGTGAATCAAGACTGTACTACAGTTTACAGAACCTTTGGAATGTTATACAATTTGTATTTTTAATATGAAAAAAAATCTCAAAAAGTTCTTTAAAATGTGTTTATTCATTTGAAAAAACATGATCAATTATAATTGCCATTTTGATTTCTCCATTTAATTAATGAATTACAGACCATTAAAGTAGGAGAAACTAATCATGACTGAATTAAAAAAGAGAGACTCAATTACATTTACATTTACATGTATTCATTTAGCAGATGCTTTTATCCAAATTGACTTACAAATGAGAATTAATTAACCACATTAACTTCATCATTGGGGGATACTTTATTCTCCTGTCTCCTGGGTTTTTTTGTTGTTGTTTTTTTGGGGTTTTTTTTAAGCCTTTGCTGTAATACCTGAAAAAACATAAATTCACAGATAATTTTGGTTTTATAAAGTTTATTTGTGAGTCAGTGATCCTACAGGTACAGGTCTACTGTAATTACCACTTCAGAAAGTTTACAGCTCAACTGAAAGCAAATATTGTGGCTAACACCAGGTAACATTAGCAGTAAATTTTAGCTACATGTAGCATGCAGAAAGTTTCCAGTGTAAACAGTCACTGAGACTAAGATAGCTGTCAGGTAAGACATGTTCATAAGGTGCTATTTGGACTTGGCCAGTTTTTAAAAATGTACTCTTTAATTGTCTCAGACAATTGTGAACATAAATTTGAAGCAACCTTAAAGTGGAGACTTTGTTGAACTGTAAATGTAAATTTGGAAAGTATGTTTTCCCATATCTTAGAATCTTATAATACTAAGGTCATACAATGACTGAAATCAGACAAGACAGAAGGAGTTGTATCTATGGCTGTCACAGTCAGTGATGTAATACTATGTCACTTTCTCAGGATGTGAACAACTTGTGATCACAGTCTAATCAAGTTCAAGTTCAAGTTAACTTTATTGTCATTCATCCACATGCAAAGTATACAGCTGAACGAAATATCGTTTCTCTCGGATCAAGGTGCTAATCAAGGTCTATAATGCAAAATTAAATCAGATGACCCTTTTCGATACATGACTGATATGCTTTGGTGATGATTTGTTGATTAAATTATTCTTCATATTAGACCTATATTCTAGTCTGACTATAGGTTAATAAGATCACTGATCAGATAAAATTAGACATGGTAGTTAGATAGATGAGAATCATTTATAGATATCAGTTTTATGGTAGGGTATTTTTCCCTGTGCAGTTTATGCACATGACTGATCACAGGCTGGGAAAGCAGTCCTGCCTGCTGAGGACTGGGTTGGATTGAAGCCCTGACAAGTGTTCCTTTCATGAGACAGTTAGTCATTTTTACACCCCCTGCAACATTGGAGTAAATGTCGGGTCAGATATGTGGATGAGCTCCCAGTATGTGGTATGTGGAAGCGGAAGGATCAAGGTTTCCCTCTACTGTTAAAACAGGTTTTATAAGAAGAATTACTGAAAGAGCTTTAAATAGTTAAAGTGGAACTGAGCTCCATGTTATGCAATATATTTATATGGGAAATTCGCAATTGTATAATGTCCTTTTCCCAGCCCAGTAGCATGATGCTGCCAACACTATGTTTTACCGTAGGTATGGTGTCCTTTCGTGATAAGCTCTCCCATTTTTTGATCCAAACATGTCTTTTAGAGTTATGCCCAAATAGTTCTACCCTGGTCTCATCAGACTATATCACATTATATGCAATGGTGCTGTTGGCCTCCTGGGGGAGATATACACTGTACTCCCGACTTTGTTCCTGTTTTTGTTCTCAGAGATTATGGTCTAGTCGGCTATCCATGATGAGTGATTCGGGGTCCAGGTGAGGGTCTCTAAAGGATAACTTGTCCTTAAGTTCGGGGGACAAGGCCCGATGGAATGCGGCCTTCAGGGCTCGCTGGTCCCATCCACTTTCTGTAGCTAGAGTACGTAACTCGATGGCAAACTCCACCACACTGCAGGTGCCCTGAGAGAGTGAAAGCAGACAGTGATTAACATCACCTGTGCTGGCAGGATGGTGGAAGATTTCCAAGATGAAGCTGCCGCTGTCTGTCACGAGTGGTGATTGTTGGTCCCACAAGGCTTCCCAAGGCCCAGGTTAATGCCTTGCCAGTGTAATGATATACACCGAGGCAGAAACAGAGGCAGCAAAGGCAAGGAGTCAGAGATAATCCACAATAGTCTTTACTGACAAAAAAAAGCAACAATAAATAAAAAAAAAGAAAAGCAAACAGACACAAGGGCCCAAAACCATGAACTACACAGACTTAGCTTGGAGCAGGCAACAAGTAACATTGGCTCAAGACTGAACAATGAGGCATAGTCCAAGGCTGTTTAAATAGGGGAAAACCCAAGTGTAAAAAATCAGGCATAATGAGAATTCAGCATGAAGAATTCAGCATGAGTCTGGAGAGAGGCACCCCCTGCCAACCAGGAGGGGCATCACAGTCCAGTGAGGAGTTCTTACACCCCACATCATTTCAATAGGATTCAAATCCAGGCGAGGCCATTCCATAACCCTCTATTTCTTCTTTTTGACCCATTCCTAGCTGGATTTTCTAGTGTGCTTAGGATCATTGTCCTGTTGAAAGGTTCATTTTCTGTTCAATTTCAAATTTCAGAAGATGATTGTCTTCAAGCACTCTTTGATATGATGCAGAATTCATAGTTGAATCAATGAATGCAAGTTGTTTAGTCCCTGAGGCATTGAAGCAACCCAAATCCATAACTTTTCCACCACTGTGCTTCACAGCTGGTATGAGGTGTTTCTCCTGAAAAGCTGTCTTTGGTCAGCACCAAACATGTCTGCTATTCAGAAAAATAAAAACTTCTGAGTCTCAAGGTTTTTGATGGCAAAAAGATAGTAGATTTTTATTACAGTAGTAACAAGTGCCAAGTCAGTTTGCAAAGCACAGATGGACATCTCATCCATCTGTTTTGATAACAATATAAAAGAGGACTTTTTGCAAACTAATTCCCACACATGTGCTTGCACATTGATGCATCTTCTCTAAGACAGGTGGCCTTATCAGCACGTGCATATCCTGTATTTTTCTAACTTCCCACTTATAAAGCTTGCCAATAATGTATACACGCTATGGAATGATGGATAACTAGTTAAAAAGCAAGGAAGAAAAAGATACAAACTGTGAGTGAGAAATGTGTGCTCAGTGATTTCCCACAAACTGAGTTACATCAGTTTGTCCTGGTTTCTTTGATTAATATACATGAATACTCTTTTATAACTTATACATTGATTATACATGATTGGATTATACTTTGATTAAAATATTCCATGTATTATTTCAACATAATATACTTAATATGTTTAAATGCTGGTTTAATATTAAAAGTCACTTTCTTCATGATTGAAATACATTTAAAAGTCGTTATTATCTCTTTGATCGATTAAAACATTTCTTATCACTCTGAGTATTTTAACTTCTGATTTGACCTGATTGATTACATAGTAAACATATTTTAACCATAAATTCTAAATAAATTCTTCTATACATGCAAGTAAGGAGTAAAGTAAGCAGGCTGCAATAGACCTAAACTGCCTAATAAATTGCCAATAGAAGTTTGGCAAAACCCAGGAATTTTTATAGGTCCTCCACTCTAGGGTATTGGCCACTCTGTGATTGAGCATACCTTGAACTCACCTTTGCTATTATGTATTCTAGGAATGCTATGCTAGAGAAATGAAACTCTGAGTCCCTGTAGTACACACTTAACATGTTGAACATGCTTTTATAGGGAACATAAGCATGCTAAAATATATATGTAAACTGTGACAAAGTTCAATAGAATTTTCACAGAGGATGACATTCAGAAAGTCCTTGAAAACAGAGGGAGTGCTGAACAGGCCATATCATATAACCAAGTATTCATAGTGGTGGATTAGGTTATAAGAACTTCTGCGATCAAGCTTGATGAAAATGTGGGCTATCACCCATAATCTATACATGGATGAATTCTCTCACCACCTGAGAGAGAAAGAGAGAGAGAGAGAGAGAGAGAGAGAGTGAGAGAGTGTGCAATGTCAGTGCCATATGGCATAACCATGTGTTCATAGTGGCTGAAGGTGTCACTAAAGGAGGTCTTCCATTCATCACCCTCTTGAAGCCAGATCAAGTTATAAGTTAAAATAAGTTAAAAGTTATAATTTAATAATATAATTACAAGTTCTGATCCTCCACAGCTTTGCTTTTATCTGCTGAAAAGGGATGTACCATTCTGTAGACATCTTGGGGACATCTTGGCAATGGTCCCATTCAGTTATTTTCTGTCATACAATTCTACTTGTTTAGGGACCCATTAACCCAAAATGGACTGACAAGCTACAAGGACACAAATGGCTGTTAAAGTCGGACAAAATTGCCAAACATAACATATGGCTCAAAATAATGCACATAAAAACCTGGAGTTTTTCATGTTTCTCCAGAGCCAACCCCCCTATAGTAGGCCTATTTATGTTTGCATCAGTGTAAGAATCTGATAGGCCATGAGTTTTTGCTAATATCATAACCAACAAGACAACTGCGCTTTTTATTGTTGGTGTGACTTATATAATACAACTGCTATGTTGAGCATTTCTCACTGCTCCATTCATATTTTAAGTGGTGGGCTATATCTACTCAAACCACGTCTGCTGTAACTTACTATAACCTGCTACAGCAAAGTCTTCTGTCAGAGATGATCAGGCTTAGAGGAAAATGCAGGATTTTATTTTAACAAACGAAGTCAAACAATCCATAAGAGCATGGCAAAGATTAAACTATTTACAAATTCCCCAAATTCAGCCCACAGGCAGTCCCCCCCCATATACTTCTTGACTCTTTCGCACGTTACAATTTCACATAGTATCTCATCATAATATCACATCTGAATTATTTATTTATTTATTATTAGTGTTCATATTGATTACTGCTGTCTGTTGTTGCTTATTTATTCTGTATGAATAAAAATGTGGTAAGCTTTAGTCAGATTTGTGTGCGAAAATATTATTTCCCCCTACATTTCAGAATAATAAAGTCATCAACTCTAGAATAATTATGATGTAATAGGTTTGTTTTTTTAAATTTATTTATTTAAAAGTATTTTAGCATCTTCAAAGTAGACACCCTTTTTGCCTAGAAATTCTAGAAATGTATTCTTGGCATTTCTCAATCAATTCCTTGAGGAATCTCCCTGGGCTGCTTTTGTAAGCAGTATTAAACATTTAAAATAGCACCCATGCTGTTTGTTCTCTGTGTTTGGGACATCTCTTCATAGACGTCAGATCAGCGAATGCTTTTTCTCTCTTTCGCCGAACGCTGACTTGTATTTTGAAATTTGTTGTCACATCCGGTCGTCATAGTGGACGCGACAGAGGACCTTGAGCACGTTTGTTGTGAGAATCTGAATAACAAAGCTACATCCAGCTCATGTAGCAGCCTCAGAGAGACGTTACAAGCATGTCGAGACGATTAATGTAAGGATTAATCCTATGATTATTGTTCATTATAAATAGCATTACTAGGAAACGCTGTGCTGATGGTGGAGATAGAAAGAGCAGCTTCATGCAGTTCAGAGTGCATTAAATGGAGTGGAACGATTGTAATCTGGAATAAATAAAAGCAATGACGTATGTCAATGACGAAATTAATAAGTCATTTATTTAGTCAATAGTACTAATAGCTGTCACCCAGAAATCAGACAGGATCCTCTTAAGGGTTTCTTCCTCATGTCGTCTCAGGGAGGGTTTCCTTGCTAGTCTCCGCCCTGGCCTGTTCATTAGGATCTAATCCTACGCCCAGATTTCCGTAAAGATGCTTTATGGTAGTGTCGTGAAAAGTCGTACACAACTCAAACTGTATCGAATCATCGATGTGTGAAGGACAAGGATTGTTCAAACTGCACATCGAAATCCTCACACACGTGCTCGTCCAACGGTTGCGTCCCGATCGAGAGGTTGTCTGCCTGTCCTATTTGGCTGAACCGTTTTTCTTTAAAGTCAAACTCAACCCTCTGAAAACAAATGAAATATTGAGGATGTGCTTAGTGATGCTGAGGCTCATTTAGTTGGTTGGTGCTGTATTGTCATTATTCCTGGAACAAGTAGTTCTGACAGTCCCTACAGGATTTCGGGATTTTGCAAACAAGAAACTGCAATATTCAGAGGCGCTTGTAATTCTTTTTTCAGAATTAGACCGGGTTTTCAGCAGGTTTCGGCCAAGACGCGTCATGTGACAACGGCAAAGACATGGTCACAGTGACAAAGGCCTCATTTACCAACAATCATCACTGCGAAAGACAATGGTCAGACTTCGCTGCTGGCACCTACAGCAAAATAGCCAGAGCGTGTTTTACTCCCTCACCACTTACCTGTGAAATTCAATATCAGATTAATCAAAGCATCACCGTGGAAACAGCAAATGTTGGCATTGCAGCTACACTTTAGCATTAAAGCACGAAGCTTTGGCGGCCGATCAGTTTGAGCAGAGTGTAAAGAGGAAGCGGTGAGAGAGCTGGGCAGAGCGAAGGGTTAAAACGCTGCTGCATCGTTCTGTTTAGGTAGAGATTAAGCCATTTAGGAAACCGTTAACCACACTGAAAATAGCCGAACAAGTTGATTATAAAGTTTAGAAGTTGTTCAGGGTGGGTTTTTCCTTTCATGTATTAGTCTGTGTTTTCCCTTTAACCAAGGTAGAGTTTCATTTAGAAGTAAACACCCCTCCGAGTACTTCATGTGCAGTATGAATGATGTAATTAAAATGACTTTTTCACCTATATGTTTTTCTTGGCTTGTGCAGTTATCCACTTTACCAGTTGGGTAACCCTCAGCTGCGGATATTCCGGCCCACTTTCAGCATGACGCTGGTCAGACCGGGGAAACCTCAGCCACCAGACACTGTGCAGTTCCGCATATCCATGGAGTAAGTATTGTTCTCACGCAGGCCAGTTTATTAGGTACACCCACACTGAAGCCACACTCGCTGGCTTTTTTTCATGTACATATACCTAGAAGAGCTTTTGACAGCTCTCCTCCGTGGAGCATCCATCAGTAAAAAGGGACCAGCGTAAGTATGTATAAAGCAAAAACTGTGCAATAACAGCTGATTGAGGCACAACCTTTTCTGACGTGCTGCGCTTGGTCAAGGGCTGCAGTGTAATACTTGGATTATAAATGTGAAATAATGCACATTTCAGTTACAACATTTCAATTTCAAAACAAATTTGGATTGAATGGAATCCAGCTCTTTCTTCCTCTCCTTTCTTTCTTCTACCTGTTCAATCAGTTTTTTAGTTTTTTAATAAAAATGACGCTTATGGCTTATTATCCAGGCATCAAACTGGCACTTGGTAGTTTTGCTGATTTATTTCTGCATTAATCTGCTCTGTTGTCATTTTTGACTGGTTGGCAA